>JAHPZR010018480.1:0-52500 GCA_019787425.1 Platygyra sinensis | reverse complement strand
AACAACTTTCCAAAAAAATAACTGAGGAGCTCCTCTTTTAGGCTTAGCTAAATTTATATATTTGGTTGACAGAGACATACAGCCCTGGTTTACCTTGTACTCTTTTGAAATATGGCATCAAGTTATGTTCAATTGATACCTGTCAAGTAAAGTCATCCGCTGACCAGTACCACGTGACCATATCGCGGGCTCAACATGGCGGTTGGACGCGTGTTCTATGGCTCTCGTTTCATTTTAAATTTTTTAACATCATCTAAGCCGACCTTTTGCAGTGCTAGAGAACGTCTTTACACCAGAAGAGTGTTTTTGTTCAGTTTAAGTTGGATTTCGCTTTAAAACAGGAGTATAGCACAAGGATTAGAAAATCGGACCACGTGCAATTTTACCGCCATGCCGTGTTGTGCCAAAGCAGCGTTTACTATAAGTTGCTCAATACAGTATGGCAGCAAGCACGCTTATCCTGCTATCAAATGACGTAGCGTTAAACCCTGGCAATCCAAAGGATCAATGCAGCATCTGCAAGAGGATTTGTCGCAGCAACCAAATGGCTATTCAATATGATTCGTGCGATGCTTGGTTTCACACAAAGTGTATCGAAATGCCAAGTAAAGAATACTCGGACTTGTCGAAAGCCTCTGCCGTCTGGATGTGCATCACTTGTTTGTTTCCTAGTCCTGACTACTTGTCTTATGGCGAACCTGAGACTATTTCCTTCTCCAATTAAACAACCAGAGAAGATTCGCAGGATGCTGAAATTCATATTTTGCGAGGACTTAAAATTGGCACCTTAATATAAATCGCCTTGTAAACAAGCTCGACTCCCTCAAGCTGATTATTGAGAAGTATTCTTTTTATGAGTTATTGCATTGTCAGAAACTTGGCTCACTTTAGATATACTTTACTGTGCTGTAAATATTCCTGGCTACTCCTTTATTCGCAAAGACAGATCGCTTGGAAGGAAATCTTGTGGCGGCGGAGTGACTGTTTCCATTAAAGACGGCCGGAATTTCGTATGTCCAATCCAACATCCAGTATGATCAAAATATCGAGTACATTGGTATTGAAATTACGAGAAATCATTCCAAACCAATGCTTGTTAGTTGCATTTAGAGACCAGGAGACCAAAGTATGGATAAACTTATAACTGAGTTGGATCAAGTTCTCTTCAACTACGACCTAGAGCACTGGGGTTTGATCTTGCTTGGGGACTTACACGTTGATTATAATGCTTCAAATAGAAACCCCGAGAGACGCAAACTTCAGGAATTTGCATCTAAATTTAATCTTACACAAATAGTTTCTAAGCCTTCGATTGGATCGCAGGCTCATGTCAGGGAAAATTGTTCATGGTTGTTCAGAAGCCTGTTTACTCTAATCCAGGTTTAAAAGTAAATCAAATTATAACTGTTTCTTGTATACAAATGCTTTTTTGCAGTTCTTGTCTTGTGCATCGGTTTTGTGATTATTGAGCTTAAAATAGAAGGCCAAACAATATACAGAAATCCTCATGCCGCAAAGTTACAAAACTCAAATCAAAATTCAACCTTATCCCTGGTTAGCCTAATCGGGCTTCAGGAGCTCCGCTTTTAGGGTGACCTAAATCTATATATTATGAATTACGTGGGATATATACTGGATTGGTAGAATCTGAGCAGGCAAACACTTGCAATAATAAACCTTTTTGGGTAAAATTCACACTTATGTTCAGAAATGCAGGCAGTGACGAAAATGGCAGATTTGACGAGATTTCGTCAGTTAACCGGACGATTTTTATGCAAATTACATCAACAGAGATGGGCCTGACGTGTTGGCGAATTTGACGATTTTGGCGATTTTTATGGAAATCACGTGTTGGCGAATTTGACGATCACCAGAGTTGGGTCTAACGTGTTGGCGAGTTTGGCGATTTTGGCAATTTTGATGCAAATTACATCACCAGAGTTGGGTCTAACGTATTGGCGAATTTGGCGATTTTTGCGATTTTTATGCAAATTACATCACCAGAGATGCGTCTAACGTGTTGGCGATTTTGGCGATTTTGCGATTTTTATGCAAATTACATCACCAGAGATGGGTCTAACGTGTTGGCGATTTTGGCGATTTCTCTGCAAATTACATCACCAGAGATGAGTCTAACGTGTTGGCGAATTTGACGATTTTAGCCAGTTTTATTACATCATGAGTGTAGGCCGAGCAGAAAGATATATATTTTCTTCGTTCTTTAAGCCTGTTGCCTAACAGAAAAACTACCTCTACCTCTACTTCCCTTGCTCTTTATTTCCTTCGTTCTGTAAGTGTGTTGCTCAAGCAGAATACCTCGTTATAAAGCTTGTCGTCTGTGTGTAACTAAAAGCCAAATATATCTCTCTTTTTCTAAAGCTTGTTTCTCGAGTGGAACAGAAAGCAGTGTATCATTTCGATCGCCCTGAAATCATTTAACCCGAGCGAACGGAAAACAATTAACACTTAATAACTGGTCCCGAGGGGAACAGTGAATTTTGTTTTTCGAGGGAAACATTGATATTGGAGGGAAACAAAATTCACTGTTCCCCAAGGGACCAGTCATTAAGTGATTTGTTATATAGCAAAACAAAAACAGAAGCAACTTTTGAAAAAAGCGCTGAGATTCCAGCAACATCAGGCCACCTCTGATCACGTGCAACAGCGGTCAACATTTCGCAGGTAACAGTGAACTGTTTCCCGTTTGACGTCATAGTTTTCGCAATGTTGCCCGCTCAAGGCATTTAGCGGGAAACGGTTTCATTATTAGATGTCATGTGATCATGAACTAGCCAATGAATGGGCGCGCTTTGGCGGAAAAAACGCCAGCTATATAACAACACATATTTCCTTCGTTTTTTCTGTTCTTTCAGCGTGTTGCCCCATGACACGTGCTGCCCCATGACGCGTGTTGCTCGCGAGGCAAACGAAAATCAATACTTCTTTTATAATGCGTGATGTCCTATAACGCATGTTGCGCGCGAGGGGAACGGAAATGAATACTGATATATTTCCCTTGCTTTTTCTTTCCCTCGTTCTGTAAGCGTCTTGCCCAAGCAGAATACATCGTTACAAAGCTTGTTGCCCGTGTGTAATTGAAAGCCAAATACATCCCCTTGTTCTAAAGACTGTCTCTCGTCGGTAAGCATTTTAAAAACTTACTATAAATATTCAAGCTTGGCAGAAACTTGGCCGTCATCTAAATAATGCAATTCATTCTTCCGGGCCAGCGGAATCCCTAGACAGTACTCAATATTTGGTAAAATATATTCACATTTTGTCCACATGATATATAGTACCCAAACTAGGCCAGGCCACAGCTAAAGAATTACTGGAATTATTCTTCGTTACGTATTACTAAGGGTTCCACGGAACGTCAAATCTGTTTGACCTGTCAAGGTTTGGTTGCCCAACATAATCGTGAATGTTTGGCCTGCAATGTACATGGACTGCACCTTGGTTGACGATGTTCCAATCGAGCATATTGTTTTTTGGCTGCGTGCTGCTTATTTGGGTTATCCTCCCTTTGGTTTCTTCTGGACTTGAACATGCAACAATACTAATCTGTTATGGACAACTACACTAACCAGAACATGCTATGGATTTCGCTAGGTTCGTGAGTTAAATTTGATTTTATATAGGGCAACAGGAAAAAACAATGGCAACTATTTTATCATATTTTTCTGCATCGCGTTACATTTGAATGAGGATGTTGGTATTCCACTAATCTTAACGCATCATTTATAACAAATGTCATTGGTTTTCTTATTCCCTCCCTTACAGTCTTTCCTGTAAAACCGCGAACACCGGAGAAAATTTCTGGAGTGTTTATTGTTTCCCGACCAATCAGAAGCGAGATGATGACAAATCTTCAATTTTATTGTTTTCAGATACTGAAATGGTTCTTTTTGTATTTCAGCTTAGTTATGTGCAAGGAATAGGTATGAATGATATGTTTAGTGACATATTACGGGAAAGCGATGTTAAATCAAGTAGATAGGATCAGACAAGGCTAGACAGCGTGTCTGAGAAAAGAAAAGAAAAAAAAAACGAACCAATCAGAAGTAGGGCTGACCGGTGTGCTTCACGTGCAGTTCAAAGGGTCATGCTAGTTGGCTGTGATTGGTGATTTTCGATCCGTATTTTTTTGTAGCTGAGAAGCCTTCATTCAAAAACTTGCACCGTTGTAAATTTTGACAATTTACACTCGCGTCTAGGTCTATTCCGAATTCGGTTGTTTGGTTTTTGAAGGTTAGTCGTGGAAGAAAAGCCAGTTCTTTGGAAGAAAAAGCCAGCTCGTTGTTTCGAATCAAGTCGTGACTAATGCATGCTGCGGTTTGGCAGTTATCTTTTTGCAGTGTCATCTCACTTCTGATTGGTCGCGAAACAATAAACATTCCAGAAATTTTCGCTGGTGTTCACGGTTTTGCGGGAAAGACTTTAATTGTTTTGGACTTTTTCCTATTTAGGGATGACCATTTCATTAAGCTGAATTGCTTGTATTATAAGTGTGTGATACTGATATACATTTACATGTTATGTATAAGCTGTTGGTGGAAGAAGATTTACAGTAAAATAATTGAAGGCTTCGGTGGAAAAAGGGCATTAGGTTTTTTACTCAAAAATGAACTTTGTCAGAAGCGCTCCAAATTTCGCATGCAGTTTTGTTTATGTGTGTCAAACAATGTACTGCATGTTTTTCCCCTGAAGTTTGCTTCATATTCGAGATATTACGTATGCAAAAAAGCCTGTATTTGTTGTCACGTCAGCACGTGACCACAAAGACGGCAATTTCACTTAAAATCCAGCAAATTATTGATCTTTTGCAACGTGTTACCTTAAGAGATGTTGATTTCAGGTTAAAACCGTTAAAATTTTGATTTCACGTTAACGTGCGACCGCAAAGACATTAATTTCACGCAATGCGCCAATGTTGATATCAGGTCATTTACAGACAGTTAAAACTGATTTTGATTTCACATTATCACGCCACCGCAAGGACTTAAACACTTAGGGTTAAGAGATCCAGTTTTATTAGAGTTAGGGTTACCGCTCGAATCTAGGGTTAGTGTTAAAGGTTAGGGTTATGGAACAAGGTTAGGCTTAGAGTTAACGTTTAGGGTTAGCGTTGAAGGGTGAGGGTTATTGCCTAGGGTTAGCGCTAGCGCTTTGTTTTCAGGGTTAGCGCTTCGGATTAGGTTAGAGTTAAGTTAAGGGCACGTTAGGGTTAGCACAGTGTTAGGCCAAGGAAAACAATCAAGATGTAACCTTAAAAAATTTTGATTTCAGGTTTTTTAAAAACGGTAAAATTGTGATTTCACGTTATCATGCAACCGCAAAGAGGTTAATTTCACTCAAATAACAGCCAAATGTGAACTTTACGCGATTTCACGTTAAGGCATGACGGCAAGGATGTTGATTTCACTTCAAAACGAGCAAGCTGTTCATTTCACCCAGCGCGTAAACCCAAAGACGGCAGTTTAGGCCTAAAGGAGTTAAAATTTTGATTTCACGTTATAGGGTGACAGCAAGTTGTCGATTTAACTTCAAAACGAGCAAACTGTTCATATCAAGCAGCACGTAAACTTCAAAAACGTCGATTTTAGGCCTAGAAAGGTTAAAATGTTGATTGAAGCGTGAAAGCAAGGATGTTGATTTTACTTAAAAACAAGCAAAATGTCCATTTTACGCAGGGCGTAAGCTGAAAAACGGCGATTTCGGGCTTAAATAGGTTAAAATGTTGATTTCACTTTAAAACATCACAGCATCTCTATTTCATTTTAACTGCTTGATACGTATAAGCTTAAAATGCAAGGCTGACAGATTAACAGATTAACTCTTCTATGCAATGTACAGGTCTCCTTACATCTGCATGGCCCCTGATCCCAGAAGTTTAAAACACTACAAATCATGCCGATTTGAAGTAAAATCAACGCAACCTGGACCACAGATACATGTTTCAATCGATCGCTTCTTGTTGGCCATTATTATATTGGAATAAAAAAAAGAAAAAACACGCTTTGTAATTAGTTAAACTGTGATTTAATGAGTCTTGTCTTGTCTTGTCTTGTCTTGCCGAACGTGATCGAAATGCATGCCGGGAACGTTCTGTTACACCTCGTGCACGGGTAAACATGGAGGATGACACAAGAGAAATTCTATAAGTCTAAAAGCAGTTCTCGCTTTCCAAACTTTGATGCTAGCAACGCTTGGTAAATGGGCCACAACTCACGACAGGGTTTTATTTTTGGGCAAGAACTGCTCTTGGACTTTGCTGCCTGGATCGATCTGACCTCAAACGAAGATAACTTGCCGCTTATATCAGTTGCGTTTGAAGTTACAGAACACATTTTTCTTCTTTAAAACGTGTTGGTGACTTACGGGTTATCAAGGCTTTATGATGCCTATCAACCACCAGGCAGGCTACAAGGTACTTAAAAACAATGCTTAAGATATTAATCGAAAGAGCTGTAATATATCACTTCTCTTTGCTTTGACGCTCGATTGAAATTCACGTGTTGTGTTTCACGACACAATAACCTCTATTAAAAATCTCTCCAGACTCCAGCTTTACACGCAATTTTTTTAAATAGATATCTTGATTTTTGAAAGAAGTAAAGGAACAGAATGGAAAAGAAAATTGAGCGACCTCGTATCGATCCGGTGTCTCGGCAAAACAAATTCGAATCTGGCCCGTTCAGCGCCTTATCCGCTTGAGCTAACGATGCAATAGTAAGAGAATTAAGGTATTATAGTAACTTCATTGCTTAGCGAAACAAAAGGTTTCTTTTGTTTTTCATCCAACAAAAAGTCCCCAGAGGATGCCCTTAGAAAAATGTGTTTTTTCGCATACGTAATATTTCAAAAAAGGAAGCAAACTTCAGGGAAAAAGCATGCAGGACATTGTTTGACACACGTAAACAAAACTGCATGCGAAATTTGGAACGTTTTTGACACGGTTCACCTTCGAGTAAAAAAACCTAACGCCCTTCTTCCACCGAAGCCTTCAATTGCACTTCAAAACAAATCTGTCTCTTTGGCCAGAAAGCTATGTGGGTTTTGTTTTCAATCGCCCTTTTCACCAAATTCATTGTTTTCGCCAATTTTCCAACTTGAATTATTCCCTCACCACATTTCGTCAGCAACCTTGGCGACATTTTGCCAAAATCGCCACTTTCGCCAAATTTGCCGTTTTCGCCAAATTCGTCAACATTTCTGCCCCTTCTTCCTGGGTTGATTTATTCGCTCTTATCATTTTGTCAACAACATGGCAAGATTTCGCCAACATCGCCACTATCGCCAAATTCGCCGTTTTCGCCAAATTCTCCAATGTTTTGGCTTGATTTATTGGCTCACAATATTTCGTGAAAAACCTTGGCGAAATTTCGCCAAAATCGCCACTTTTTTTTGCCAAATTCGCCGTTTTCGCCAAACTCGTTAACATTTCTGGGCCCTTCTTCCTGAATTGATATATCCGCTCACAACATTTCGTCAACAGCCTTGGCGAAATTTCGCCAAAATCACCACTTTCGCCGAATTCACCGTTTTCGTCAAATTTGCCAACATTTCTGGGCCCTTCTTCCTGCATTGATTTATTCGCTCATAACATTTCATCAACAACCTAAGCGAAATATCGCTAAAATCGCCACTTTCGCCGAATTCACCGTTTTCGCCCACATTTCTGGGCCCTTCTTCCTGGGTTGATTTATTTGCTCATAACATTTTGAACTACCTTGGCGAAATTTCACTAAAATCGCCATTTTCGCCACTGCCTGCATTTCTGGACATATCTCAAAGTTCACCCGTGGCTCAGTAGCCAACACTGTAATGATCACTAACTAAAGATTTTTAAGCTAAAAATTAGACAAAAAAGAAGTGACATTTACGTTAAAATTAGAAGGTTCTCTTAATAATAATAATTGTAATAATAATAATAATAATAATAATAATAATAATAATAATAATAATAATAATAATAATTTCAAAAATGTTTCAACGAGGGCGTTGCGGCGACGATTCTATTACTTGTAAACATTGCACGAGAGAAAACTTGAAATGGCATGCAGTGGTGCCACTTTGGGAATAGAATTGGCTGGAACAGGGGAAATCTATTCGAACCTTTTTGCCAAACTACCAAACGATTGGCGGTTTGCGGAAAAAAATTGAGGGTTGTAATTGGGAAAATTTGACGTCCACGCAAGTCATCACATGTTCGAATGCACAGTATGTACAGCCGGAGGAACTCAAACTTGCGAGGACAATATAAAGTGTTGTCCTGTGAATAACATTCCTTAAAATAATCAGCTAATTTAGAGGCACTTGTGAAATAAGTAATATGGAATGTACTAAAATTATTGAATATTTGCTCAGTAAAACAAGGCCAGCCAACTCTCGTCGTACGCTGAGTAATAAATTTTCGACACGATAATAGGTTAGGAATTTTGAATAGTCGTAGACACGTGTACGATGTTTCGTTGTTATCTTCGATAAGTTTTATCTGATGAAAGGCAAAACGACTCGACTCGTGCACAGAGGAAGGTATAACTTAGCATAGTTAAACAGCGGTCTTTACGGTGACGTTTCCATTCTTTGTTAACATTGAGCGAAGAATTTCAAATGGCAGTTGATTACCGCATTCTCGCTTAGTCTCGCTTAGTCTCGCTAGTGAGAACAAGGCGGCTCAATTACTGCCCTAAATACACATTATTTCAACGTTCAAGTACAGAAGCCTTAACTGACAAAACTCTCGGCTAATTATTGGGCTTAACCGTGGGTGTTTTTTGACATGAATGGAATTCGCGGAAATCGTTTTGCAATATCAGCAATCCGATTCAGGTTCCTAAAGGGATGATTTAAAATGCAAATAATCGCAGTGACTTGTCAAATATGAAACGCTTCAAAACGGGAAATTAAGTGTTCAGAAAGTTTTCTGTGACCAAAGGTATATCAGTGAAGATTTTACCCAATTTAGAGATTTCGCACATATAGATGAAGTTTTAGATGAATTTTAGTCTTATTTGTTTTTCAGCCACTGCAGGTATTTCTGGATGAAAAATGTTTGCTATTAACAATTGATAAAAGCTAGAGGTCATGACATCGGATACCAAGGACAAGTAAATTTTATCGCCTCGAATGGCGCGCCGCACGCTTTCTGTCCAAGGTATAACGTTTGGCATTAGGAAATACATTAGGCTTATTGACCAAGCGTGGTGTTAAGAAGGCTGGATGTCGGCCAAGTTCTTCTTTTGAGCGTTTAAGGATAAACACGCAAAAATGAGAAAAGAAAGAGGCCAATATCCAGCCATTCTGTCCCAACTAGCCTGACTAAACGAAATAAAGTTATACTATTTTCTTACGGGACAAGGCAGAACAAGTTTTTGTTCACCTTGCCCGCTCTGACGTACCTCCAATATAATTAACAATTAGATTATGAGCTGGAGATGAGGCCGAATCAAATATCACCTCGTGGAAATCGAGAGCGAATAATCTACTTTTTCTATTATTATTTTCTTAATAAAATTAAGTTCAAATAACGGTTTCCAGTTATTTCTCGAGTATATATTATTAAACTTTGTGCCTTAGAAAGTTCGCTCAGATTGAATTGTCATTCAAAATTGAAGTTGTGTACGCGCGCGTATCATCTTTTTTTAGTAATTTCAACTTTTTTAAAGTCAAGAAACCGTAAATGTCCTTGGATTAGATTAGTCTTTTCAGGAATTTAATTGTCCATTTTCATCAAAAGTTTCCTCCAAAACTTTGGTAAAACGAAAAAACGTCGTCATTTTGTAAACGAGCTCCAGCCGCTGCACACTAATGGCTGATGGTTTACAATGGCTCAGCCAATCAGATTACAGCATTTGCATTAGTATACTAGTAGAATTCTACTAATAATTTATTATTTCCACCACTCTAATATAAACTACCTTTTACTCAACTCTCCACTTTCCAGCATAGAGGGAGGAGGAAAGTCTAGAGTGACATCTCAAACTGCTCCGAGTGGTTTGGCCTCGGATCATTCCAGAAATTCGCAAATTTAGCGTTTATGCTAAAATATCGTAATAATTTCCTTCCAAATATTGGCCAGTTCTAAGCACATTTAGGCAATAAGTGCTCCTCTTTTCTCTTAATATGATTATCTCGACCGTGCACAGACATTTGTGTGTCTACCATCAGTTACGCACGAAACTGCGCAAAAAAAGAAAAAAAAATTAAAAATAAAAAAATAAAAGAAAGCAAGGAAAGAAAGTTCCAGCCTAAACATGCAGAGGTGTATGGTGTGTCTTTTTTTCTGAATCGTTAACATTCAGCCCATTAACAGTGTTAAAGACCTGCTTCCCACGTCTCGTTTCTTTGATTCCACGTCCGGTTTTACAGAATTTTGCCAACTCGTGCCACCTAACATGAAGAGATTTGAGACCCTCCACGGACACGTGACGGTATTTTATGCTATTTTGTCAGCAACAAAATACTCAAGATCTGTTTTATTGGCCATAGTGAGATATCGATATTCAAATGGCTGCCTTTACAGCACTTGTTAATAACATTGTTTTAGCAGGATTTTCCTTAGGGGAATACGAGTGTTGTTCCAAAATGTGTTATGTTATTGTGATTTCGTGCAACCCTCTCTACGATAACTGCAGAAATTCTCGCGCACCCATCGGCTAATCTTCATAGTCAATGAGCGGGCAGACACCGTCCGCGAATTTATAATTTATGCGATGCGTCAATGAGCTACAACGGACAATTTGACAGTTTGTTATAGTAAAAAATAAATTGAAGTCAGTTTTTCACGTGTCTGTTCTGTTAAGGACAATAATTTTCTTCATAACAGTGTCAAAGTAGTCTGTGGATCTACGAGGCGATAGGCGAGTGGATGCACAGCTACATTGACAATGTTATGACGAAATTCATAACAACACGACAGACACATTAAAAAGTAACGCCAATTTTGTTAATTGGAAAGTGTTTTCTTGGTTTAGAATAAAGCTCACGGGATGACTTACTCGGTAAAATATTGCTGCTTAGTACAGGTAGTCGTATGAATGCAAGTGCAATTTAAGAATTCAACTGCAAGTGATACTTGAAAATTCTCAAAAATGACATCCGCCTAAAGGCTGATGCGAATTGAAATAATGAGCATTGCTAATCCTTAATTGCTTGAGCTTATATCGATTGCACGACTGAGAAAATTGCAAACACGCTCGCGAAATTTTAGCGGCTTCAATCAGCCAGTCATAATGAAATAGTTTTTTTTTTTCAGTCATATAATAAGACTTTTCAAGACATATGCTACAATTATCATTTTGCAGTCCTTAATTGTCCGACTGAGAAAATTGCAAACACGCTCGCGAAATTAAGAATTAATGATAAATTGACGGCTCGCAGCCGGTCATAATGAAGTACTTTTTTCAAGCGTATAAATAAGACCATATGCTACAATTAGCATTTTGCAAATCACTCTGCAACTTCCGTATAATAAAAGAAAAAAGAAAACGTATCTGTGAGTGCACTTAATATTAGTCTTTCTACTCTCCAAATAAAGACTTCAACAACTTCGTCGCTTTTTTCTGTCACTGGTCTGGTCATGGTCTGCGAGGTAAAATTTCAGAGCTTGGTCAATTGACAACGTTGCCTTCGGTGACATAAAACAGTATGTAGATTAAAGTTGTGAAGGTTACCGCAGAGAAAGGCGAAATTTATAGTTTGTCTTTTAGTCTGTAGACGTACATAAAGCTTCCTTAAGGATAATTTGATCGCAGCGCGGATGTTTGCAAAGGATACAGTACGCGCAACACAAAAGAACAGGTCTTATCCCCTAACATGGTGTTTTTGCACCTAATCGCGGGCAACTATAAAACCTAGCTGTTAACATAATCTAACAGAATAAACTGCTGACACGACTTACCACAATGAAGTTTTTGCAGTCTGTTTTTTCCGTCTAAAGTCAGTTTTTGCAATGCAATCTACGGCTTTTCCGTCCTCAAAAGGACTCTAGAAAAAGTAATATCGACAAATAGTGAAAACGAAAACTTCGAAACTGGAAACTGAAGAATCCTGCTACAACTGGTACCTGTAAAACGTGAAAGCAACTGATATCTAGTTTCATTCACCAAATAATTTATTTTGAATTCTGCACACTGTCCGATTGCCTAAAATCTTCGTTTGATTAGAGTGTCAAACATTGAGCTACATCAGGAGCCATAATCGGGGACGGAGACCGTAAGCGAGCGCCATTTCTAGTAATGGGGTTGGTGCCATGATATGGGACAATTTTTCTATTTTTAGAACAAATTGCGCCATCGCCTGCGGCACACGCGCGCACATTGCTGCGAGGATTTTCGCGAACGTCGCGCAGGGGAAATGGCGTCCGAAATTCCCGAAATCGTTTATGCTTTTGGATCCTTTTGGCTCATCACTCAACGCCTTCATGGCTGTTGGAATTTTGATTAAGTATTTCCGCCGTAAGTTGCTCCAGTCTGAGTGAAGACGGTGCCTAATTTAGGTATGTCCCGCTTTTTATCTCTGACCAAGTTGAGTTCCGCTGCTCCTTTTACGACAACTTCACATTACTCCAATCTAAATTTCACATTTCCATACCACAGAAGAAAAAAGAACTAGTTGGATATAGCGGCGTTTAGGCCCAATAAGTGACAAAAAGGTTTATGTCCGTAGATGCTGCTTAGTTTTGTTTGTGTAAATCCAATAAATTGTCTGTTGTCGATGACTAAGAGCGCCCGCCGATGCGTGGTTTGCAGAGCTAGTAAAACATGAAAAATTGGACTTCGCACTTTGGTGTGAAACGTATATCGAACTCATATAATATTTCTAATGTTTAAGGTTGATTAATGTTTGAGAACATATTAAAAGCTTAGCTGAAAATATGTGAAAACAGCAGAGATAATCAGAAAAGTTACGATGACGCTTGTAATCAAAACTCGAATAAAGATTTCGATTGAGTTAAAACTCCTTGTCTATTTTATTTCCGCAGCGTAAAGTTTCACTATTTGAAAGAAAAACACATGATGTTAGTAGCCTTTTGGCGAACGTTAGTGAAAATTGTTGTAGTATCTCAGCACAAAAGACGACGAAACAAATCTTTTTCACGATTTTGCTTGACAATCTGAAAACACCGACTCGGACTTGAAAGTGCACGCGCTGCACTATGCAAATGAACTACTCGTACCCGTCAGACAAAATCTTTTGCAAACTAGCCAAACGAGCAGAAACAACAAGAAACTATCAAAAACAGGTTTTGGTTATGATTAAGCATTGTTTGGCAAACTCACAAATTAACAGCTCGATACCGGAGTAAACAGTGTTCTTACAGAACTCTATAGAACAAACACAAAAGTTTACGCGTACAACTAGCCGGCGAGCGGATTTTATTCATTCACAGCGCGAAATTAAAGAAATTCTCGACCTTGAAAAACACACCTTTTCCATTAAATCAGAGCATAAAAGTACATAGAAGAGCCCTGCTTCTTCTTCTCTGCCTTATTCCCTGCCATTGCTGTGAAAAATCGGCAAGAGGATCTCGCAACTCTCACAATTTCATCACACAACGTGACAACATCCACGCGAGAGGCCAAGACACGTGCGTGGATCAGCGCGGATATATGACGTCAGGATGGCGCAATTTGTTCTAAAAATAGAAAAATTGTCCCATATCATGGGTCCACGCGCATCCCAAGACTTACGGTCTCCATCCCTGATTATGGCTCCTGGCTACATATAAACGTTTATTATATAAACACCAGTAAAATACCAAGTGAGCTTTCCCGCGAAAACTTCATATCTTCACAGGTGAAGATAACATGTTATCTTCACACGTGAAGAGATCACCGTCGTTATGGTTACATAATAAATCGCGCCTTTGAACGCGTCCATGGTGTTTGTATAATAATGATGGTGTTTATATAATAAACAGAGTATTACACGCCCGCTTATGGATATGAATTTTATCTTCTCGTGTTCAACTCGATATCTCACTCGTTCGCTGCGCTCACTCGTGAAATATCGAGTTGACCACTCGAAGATAGAATTCTTATCCACGCGCGGGCATGTAATATCCTCTAATTATTATTCATTCAAATTATTTCCCCGTTTCTGATTGGTTAAAACCACAAGCATAATTCACCATAACCAGCTGCTGTTCATCAAATTTGGAAAGATTCTTCGTCATATTGAATCAATGACGTCAAAAGTGCAGCCCGCTAAAAATTATTGAATCGATGACGTCAAAATTACGTTCAAAGTGCAGCCCGCTGCAGATTATTGAACCGTTGACCGAGAAAACCTGGGGACGAGATTGTGTTATTTTTGGTGAGTAGAAAAACAAAGAGCGAAATGGTGAAACTCCTTTAAGAACGGGTAAATATTTTGAATGAATAATAAAGCAATTATTGAATTCGGCTTTCGTAGCATATGAAGAATTCTGCAGATCTCGGAGGGTGTTATCCACCTTGGCCTTCGGCCTCTGTGGATAACACCCTCCTTGATCTGCAGAAATATATGTTATTTGCCGGCTGGGAGGTCCGTATAGTGAAAAACTGTGACCGAGGTCTTGAAAATGCTGCCCGAGGCCGCAGGCCAAGGGCAGCATTTTCAAGCCCGAGGTCACAGTTTTTCACTATACGGACCGACCTTAAGCCGGCAAATAACTTATTTATTTTTTTCCTGCGATAATTTGGCTTACAATTGGGTTTACACAACTTTGTTATTGAATTGGTTTACGTGCCGTCTACAAACCATCGTAAAAAATCTAACGAACGAACGAGCGAGTAAACTCAGACACTACCCAAAGAAAGATGTATCAACAGATTTATTTTGAATTGCTTTATGTTAGTTGCATCTAATTCACCAGTTAAGTTCTCCAAAAGTGTTTTCCCGATAGTGAAATTTCGCGCAAAGTTTGACTGAAGTTGCACTACAAGCACAATTTCTATCAGTCGTTGCGAATCACTCGAAATCTGACCTTTTTACCGTAAATTTAGTAGCAGAAAGCGAGGAAATTCGTTAAGTATATTCTACAGAATTTTTCTTAAATACAGCAACTATCAGAGAGGCTAAACTCGACTGCATTTGACTTCTTTTAGCTTAAAATTGTGCGGTGAAAAACACAGAATTACGCGCCATTACAACGCCGAGCTACAACCAACCACACAAACTCTCAGAGCTACAAAATACTCAATTGAATCTACTTACAAAACTAGTGACCTTCCTTGCTATTTAAAAGAGAGCAGAGGTAAACTTCCGTTGATTATTAACAGTCTCCCCAATTAGTACAGCACTCGTGCTCGGCTAGAATGATTTGAGACTCAAATAAAGTTATTATTATTATTATTATTATTATTGTCCATGGAAGTGTAAAAGGGAAAAGATCGACAATTACCGCTAGTTCATTCACGAAACCTAGCCCTGGAGCTGAACATGACAATTTCACCCGCGCTGTTTCCCGCCGTTACCGTGACCGTGGTCAGAGATAGGAAAATCCGGACCGCACTAAAAACCAATCAGATTGCAGGATTCGTTACTGTGCCCTCTTGGAAAAAAATAATTCTACATATCCTACTCATCCTCATTCAATAATTGCTAATTATTACATTGGTTCGCACGCGTGTATCCAATAATAGAACATATTTAACTATTATTCTTTGAAATCGAGGTAAATATTCTGCCACTATTCACCGAGATTGAGAAGAGTAATTGTTTTAGTATATACACAGGAAGTGATCTCAACAACATTTTCAGAAGGAAACCATTAAAAATCGATTTAATTGACCTCTCAATTCATGCGTGGAAAACGTGCAAGAGATACAAAGCATACGCGAATTCGCGAAAATATTTACAGAATCTTTGAACATGGAAAATCTATAGTTAATCTTCGAGAAAACCTCGTGACAGTCTAGAATAATGGTCCTTAAACACCGTTCAAATCAGTGTGAATCAAAAGTATGCTTTATTCAAAAGTATGCTTTATTTTTGTTTTGCTTACGCATTATTCACTCGGTAGGGGGTGAATAATGCTCATTAGCCAGAGACAGCGAATCAATCAGATTGCTTAAAACACCAAGATCACTGAGTGTGTATATACTAAAGTTAGTTAGCCTAAGGGTCCGTCCTCAATATGATAAAGGAATTTGAAAACAGCGTTTTCACTCTGAAAATGTAGCAAATATAATGTTTTTGGTCTACACTACGCTTGAGAAATTTGAAATCGTAACATTCACCGGTCATTTTGGAATTTGTGTATGAAACACCTTAACAGGGAAATCACATGATAAAAGCTCCGTTTTCGTGACCGACTAGTGTGAACGGTAGGCCTAACCGAAGAATTAAAGCTGCGTTTTCACATTTCTAGTGCGAGAGGGACCTAAGCCTCGTGTTAATATGCATTTATTAACTAAATAAAATAAAAGCTGTCAACAGTGCGGTTTTTCATTTCTGAATTCAAGTTTCAGGGTTTTAATGGGTATGAAAATTGTTCTCAGCTGTCATTAGGGAACTTAAGCAACCACGACGAAAGAGACGACGACGACCTCAAGTATGCGCGGAGGGACTGGGATGAGGACGTCGTTTTCGTCGGCAAAATAAAACTTCAGCAGCGGGGATGCTCAAGGGCGACGATGCTCAGATTCGCTCCGTATCTAGCGTGGACATCGCTTATTCATCTCAGTCATGGTCAGAGTTTTATTGGCGATGAGGAGTTGGTTATTCTGGTGACATTAGAGCCAAAAACAAAATCCAGGCTTGTTACAAGTTCGAATGTTTTTAGTGGTAGGTATAGTTTGTAGTCTAACCAGAACACAGGGATCTTGGAAACACAACAAGATATATTTAATCCACACGAACGCAGTATTTCCACACAGGACTTCTCTACAAGCACACGCTAGGCTTGTAACTACACTTGACTTTAAACACACGGCCTCTTTCCAAATATCCACGTAACCTCTGGTACACTTCGCAAACACGACCTCTGTCGATTACACGCGACCTTCGTCACACTTCAGTAAACACTACTGTAAAACTCCTGGGAAATAAAACCATCTAAACACTACACCGATTTACTTATATACTTTACAGCAAAACGTTCTAGAACTTTCCGGTTATACTAAATAAAGTATCATTACAATATAAACTATTTACAGCAGCAGACGTGAACGACTAAAATAGATTGCTTAGTCACCGTGACAAGGCTAATTAAATATGCACGAAACTTCTAGATCTAATTAGCATACACACGAATGTTCCAAGTGACGCAAGTCACGCCACAATTTTTCGTAACAAGGCTTTTCGTTTCCCTACGAAGTTAACCCAAAATTTGACTTTGATGAAAACGCCGAGTCAGACGGTGTCTCGCCGAATTACAGAATACATGGTTGAAAGATTTGCTAAGATGGTTCCCTTATTCAGCATGGTTTATACGCATATTTTGATCATCTACAGTAGATTACTGAGGCCATCTTTGACTTCTGCATGTCGTTTGAATTAGAACCGTATTTGCATCATCTCAGCACATTACCATATCATGCTTAATCTTTATATTTTCGTGTCGGTCAAATGTAGCGAGGCCGGCGTAGTGCTTCAAATCAACTACTCCACTTTTGATCCGTCCGTACATTTGGTTGTATTAAAACTGTCAAAGTCTGTGGGAAATTTACAGCTCGCTTGAGACCGACAGCAAGTTACTCGGTATTTGAAAAACTTTCAGACTGCGGCGGCGAAGTCACGAAATAAATCTATTGAATTAAAACACCGTAAACATTACAAAAAAAAATTAAATTATACGAACACTGTTTTTCATTAGAAATTTTGGAGTTTTTACACACATAATTCGAATCTATTTTTCGACATGTTTGCCTGATATTTTTTTCGTTTCAGGTTGATGTACGTTCCAGTTTTTCAACGCACCTGCATTTGTTTACAATCAGACATGAAATTCGAGCGATCGTTAATGGACGCGTGAGAAACGGCAGCGTTGTCGCTTCGCATGGTTCATTTTATTCAGCTGTACGGCTAAAATTAAATATCTGCCTGACTTGTTGTGACACTTCTGTGTGAGGAACGAAAAGTGTTAAAGTCGATTTTGTAGTCAACAAATCGAAGAGAGGATTTCAAAACAACCACACAAAAGAATAAAAACTCCAACCAGTTGAAAGCTATGCCAAACGATAGTAAATTCTTCCCTTTCAGGCAGTTGTAGCTCTTTAAGTTCAGCTAAGCTCACGACGACGTGAAACTACTCCTTTTGACGTCGTCGACGAGAGCTCGACAACGAAATTCTTAGTTTGCGCTTGCGCACTGACTTTCACGTTACTTCCGGTCGTTGTCCACCCTGTCGTTGTCGTGGTTGCTTAAGTTCCCTATTATCAAGAAAGAGGACCTCTTAAAACGTGGTAGTTCATTGGTTGTTAAAACAATAGAAAACAGGTCATAACAATACCCTCATCTTTCGCGTAGTTCCTCTTAAGCTGGTTTTAGGATTTGCTTAATCAAGACCGTTACAAAAAGTTGTCAATGTTTGTCAAGACGGAGTATACCTCTCTAGTATTAAGGGTCCCGTACACAGTACTACGCCGGAGGAATTTCAAAATGCAGCTCTACGCGGCGACTATTTAGGCCTACCATCCACACTAATTCATCATGAAAACGGAGCTTTTCGAAAACGCTCTTCAAACCGGAGGAATTTTCGTGTGCACAGATACTTTGAGAAAGGAGCTTTCAACGCTCTTCAAACTGGAGGGATTTTAAAAACGCCGCATTTTCTCCGGCTGTTCTTGTGGACGGCCGATACTGTCATTTGAAAACTAAGTTCAGTACAAAAACGAGGACATCACTCAGGAGTATAGTGTGATTTCTCTGCTCGAGTTTTCCTAACACACATTATGTAATATTTCAAAAACGAGTGCGAGGGTTTCATCAGGCTTTCAATCGCGAGAAACATTTGAAACCACGAGGCCGCAGGCCGAGTGGTTTTATTGTTTTCGAGCGTTTGCAAACCTGATGAAACCCGAAGCAAGAGTTTTTGAAATTACTTCTCCAACAAAAAAAAAAAAAAGTTTAAATTATCATTTGAATAAGGTTTCTCAATTCAACTATTATATTTGAGACGTGAAATGTGAATGATCCTCAAAACAATGTGCATGATGTACATGATCTTATCACCTAGCTGCTGCGCTGTGACAAATTTTGAATATTCATCAGTTGATATCACGTTGTTACCTAGCTGTTTGTCAGTTCTAAGCGAACACGTTGCTTCACAAAGCGCAATTTTGGGGCCATTAATACTTGTCATTTGCGTATTCTTGGCTGTATTTCACAAACGCGTGATCAAGAATGATTAATTTTTAAGGGAAAAAAGACATTACCATTGAAAATCAACAAAACTTTCAAGACGCAATTTTAGGGAGCTGCGTCACGGGTCAAACGGTTTGAAAAATTTAGCCTAAATTTTTAAATTTCGTTGTTGGTCATCCGTGTCAATCATCTCCATCCTTAACCATCGTTGTTTCCTTATGGTTTATAATTATGTCTTTAGTGTTTTCCTATTTTTCTAAAGTATTATTTTCAGGTTTCCTTCAATTTAAAAGTAATTTTGTTGATGGTTAAAACAACTCAAAATACCGTGACCTAGCCCGGTTTAATTGATAATATTTCGTTTTATGTTTGTCTCAGTCCTGTTTCTATTGTTATGTAAATGCAGTGTTTGATGGTCATCAAACATAGAAAGAAATGAAGATTTTCGTCCTTATTTATTTATTTGTCACAGGAATAAACTTACGTAACTGGTGCAAAATTTTACAAATTAAATACTGGTTGTGCAAAAAGTATGCTACTAACTAAGGTTTACTGCGGTTTTCAATAACATGCGAACTCTGAAATTTAAACCTTAACCAACGGTTACGTTTTTTGATGCCGTCAATCAAATTTCCGGCGGTTTCCGATTTTGATGTATGGACACTTCAATAAATCGTTATTATTATTATTATTATTATTATTATTATTATTATTATTATTATTATTATTATTATCGTATCTATAACAAAATGCTCGATCGTAATTGGTTCTCCGGGCGCCCATTTGTCACGTAGTCGGCGCGCGATCACGTGGGTGTTCATGTATTTATAATGGCAACAAACGTTTTACGAGCTAGAAAAAGGAAAGCTAAGCACTTTTGTCACTTGCTTATCTGGGAAATTAAAGATGTTTTTTTTTAAAATAACCTAGTTTAGAACTTGAGCGTTAAATCATTGAGTTGATGCTAGAGGATGAAAGCTAATGATAAATTCAGCAAATGTTCTTGTCAGTGTAGCAAAAAAATCCCTGTAAAATATTTTCTTTGGCGTTATTAAAATTTTATGTTTAGTTCTTGAAATGAGAAATTAGTATTTTATTTAGAACGATATGGTAGATGGAATCGAACATCGTCGACAAACTAAACAGACAAGAATTCTTATTCGAGTGATAAAGACTCGTAAACTTCTTTACGTAAGAGGCTTCGCTGACCCTGATGGTGAGCTACGTTTATAACGTAACCTCTTAAAATCCTAACTTTAATTTGCATATTCTGCACTGTCGCTGTTTTATTCCTAGTTTAGGTTCAAAGTCGTTACTGCATCGTGTTGTATATACGAAAAGCGTTACAGAATCGGGGAAGAGATCAGTTATGTGTAGTCACAGTTTTCGAAGAGCTCGTTTCGCAAAATACAGATTTTCGAATTTGCATATGCTGCACTTCCGCTGTATTATTCCTTGTTTTAGGGTTATCGCACGGAGGAAACGGACTGTTGTGACACTGGATATGTTCATTTCAGTTCAGGTTTATTCATTTTGTTTCGTTTCGTTCAGTTTCGCAAAATAAAGTAATTCAAGACTGAAAATAGGTCAAAATACACTAACTTGGTCTTCTTCGTTGTCTATAATTTGGGTTTCCACCAAGTCGGGAAGTTCGATTGATAAATCTTCGAAGACAGAATCCTCAGAGAACGATTGCAACTGAGTAGTTGGTGATTGAGTCGTCAAACTTTTAACTGATTCGTCCGCCATGCTGACTAATTACACTTTCTCCCTTCCATGTGGGTGCTACGTACACGCTCGGCAGTAATCGGAAACCGCCGGAAATTTGATTGACGGCAGCAAAAAACGTAACCGTTGGATGACGTTTAAATTTCAGAGTTCGCATGTCACTGAAAACCGCAGTAATGTTTATTTAACGTTTTTGGATATAAAAGTCACGCTTGCTCCCTACAAGTGTCTCGAAACACCTTAATTGATATTCATTCGCATCGTTATATTTGTCTTTAAGAACAATAAGATTTGAATATAGCTCGTATCATAGCACTTGACAAGCCTTCAATAGATTGATTGAAGCTCGTTTTAACACCTAAAATATTGTTCATAGCACAGGGAACCCGAGCACTTTATCAGTAATAAAAATAATGTACTGTTATTTACCTTTGTCCGTGTTTTTGAGTCGTTTAGAAGGGATTTGAATGAAGCGAAGGCGGTTTACATTTCTGAGTAACGCGTCGGTTAACCTCTTCTGCCGCTTTGTTAATATGACGCCCTAGTTAACGACGTTACCCGAAACTTGAGACGTAATCGGAGCGTCATATTTACAAAGTGGCAGAAGAGGTTAATCGACGCGTTACTCAGAAATGTAAACCGCCTTCGCTTCATTCAAATCCCTTCTAAACGACTCAAAAACACGGACAAAGGTAAATAACAGTACATTATTTTTATTACTGATAAAGTGTTCGGGTTCCCTGTGTTCATAGGTTACTTCTGCTCAGCAATAATTTACTGAAATGCTTCTTTTGACATGTACCTCAGCTCCAATCGAACCTTAATGTCCAAAAAACGAATACAGTCATCATGCGCGTCTGTCAATACTCTCTCAGTTACCACTCTATCTCTGTTAGTTCGGACATACTTAATATTGCATGCAAGAGAGAGTCGCGCAATTTCATTATGTCAAAATTATGTACAGAAAATTTAATGGTGGATTTGAATTTTATTGTTATAACGAAAATAAGAACAGAATCATCTAAACTTGATGAGATTTCGCATTTCATTGCCAATGATAAGTGCTATTCTAAAGTGCAAATCCTCTCACCTGCAAATAAAGGTGACTTAGCTTTGGCTAGGTAGAGGCGTATTTTACTCGTTAATTTACCTCTTACATCTGTAATTGACGTTGCTCAAGTCTAGATGGACAAAGTGTATACATGCATTTTCTCATCAAAGATAAAACATTGACAAACTAAACCAACTAGATGTTCTCACCTGTGAAGTCAAAATGCGTTGAGTTTTTTTCAGCTCTAAGGCCAAAACAGTTAAGACTGTTTGGAATCACGGTCCTAAAATCCACACTTAAGAGCTCTTAAGGGAACTCGCAAACGACGTGCAATTCATTTCAGCTCCTGTTTGTCTGTCATCACTTCACAGGGACTCCACACGCTCATACTTGTATTTACTCGAGCTTTGTATCTAGTAAAATGAAAAGGAATAAAACATCTTTACACAACAACACCTATAATAACGTAACTGCTGTCCCTTCGCACTTTAATGTGCATGCATAATCAAGCTCTTTAACAGCAGCTGTGTGCCTGACTCCAGATGATGATTTCATCGTCGGTTGGTGGGTTGACGATTGAAGCAGGTGTAAGCAGCAAGTATTGTGTTTAATTTCCAGCCCCGTCACCCCAGAGGGGATCTGGCAAAGCGAGTATGCACTTTTGGCAAAGTGAGTATAGGAGTTTTATTGTTTACCCGAAACACGTACAATAAAATTGCTTCTGTTCAAAACAGAATTTTCTCTTTCATAAGGTTCATTGTTTGCATAGACATTCAACAGATGTAGAGCTACTCTGTAGAAATGCTGTTAAAGTGTCTATACGGCCAACAGAGTTTTTATAGTTATGGTAGCTCTATACTGTGTAAAAAGGTATTACATATCAAACTTATTGCCCTTCAAGGTGAACATTTGCTTCCACTGGCGTCCAGGATAGCGCGGACACAAGTTTTCATTACTGCGCTTGCGCATTAATATCTCACTGGGCAAGGCTGAGAAAGTAATGTTTAACTGGGTAGAAAATAAATAAACATGGCGGCCACAGCGAAGAGAGAATCTGCAGCGCTAAAACGTTATGTGGACGAGGTTTTGTTAGAAATGTCATCCAAAAAAAAAGGATCGTAAACTTTATCCTGTCGTTGTGACAGACGTGGAAAAGATCGGAAAGCGAATGAAAATCACTATGTAATATATAGCGAAAGGTACAACGAGTGGCAGCCATACGATACTGAGGATAGCAACCCCCCTTTCCAGCGGATGGAATCTCTTCGTATTCCTTCTAGTACTTCTCTTGAGGGCCGTACGGAATTAGTCCATGGAGAACTGTATCGTGCAATAAAAAGAAAACTGTATTCAGGCCAAAAGGATGATCCAACAACCCGTGTGGAAATTCGAATTGATCAGGATGCGTTTGATGAAGGACTGACACAAGCAGGGAAGCCAAGGAAAGAAAGAGGCAAGATTGTCTATCGAATCGACTCCAAGGAGGATTTAAACCACTTCGGTTAACACATTTACTTACTTGTTTATTTCGTAACTAAACCAAGGCAATTTATCCCCTTTTGGACCACTTGTTTCTTCGCCAAAATCGTCTTGCGCATCTACCGCCACCGCTAGAAGGGCCAGCGAGGACAAAATCACCAGCCCGTAAACTTTGAGTCCTATTTTCCGAACCCAAACAATATTCAAACCTCATGTATTGTACATCAAATTGCGCCAAATTTATTCCTCTTTTCATATTTTGCGGTAATGACCAGTTTTAAGCATGCGCCTTAAAGTTCTATCCCCAGACTCTTCAACCAGTGCTTGAATGTGGCATGAACGCCTCTTTGAAATACGTGAATCGCTATCCAAAAGCCGTAAAATTCCGAACGAAATATTTTAATAATCGCCGTCAAATGCAGTGGTACAGAAAGCCTATATACATAAGTTTTTTAAAGGTAAGAAAGATAGCGACTCAAACGGAATACTCGAAAAAGAAGAAAATGTTCGAAAATTAGCGTGGTTTTGACTGACCCCGGACTGCGTGACAGGTCACGAAAATCTGTAGAGGCAGATGTTAACCGTAAGTTTGATATGAAGAAAAAAAAAATTGGATTCCTAGATTTTAACGCCCTAAGATCTAGCCTTAAAGTTCCTGCCTCAGCCACGCCCAATGACGCTGACCGTGAGTCAGTGCAGAAAAGGGTCTGGGTTTCTGAATGGGTCGTGACGTCAAGTCAGGAATCACGAAATCCTTGTAGTTTAGGTAATTGTTGTTTCAGTAGTGGTGAACAGTTTTCCTGGACAAAAAATAAACAAATTAAAGTTGGCGAAGCAATGCGGTCGTCAAGCAAGCAAAATAAAAGCATAAAGCTTCGAGATATTCCTGAAGTGACGTCATTCGTCACCAATCTATCATTACGCGGTCAACTTCATTGGGCGTGGCCAAGCGGGAAATTTAAAGCTTGATTTTATGGCAAAAAGCATCGGAATTCACATGTTGGGGTTGGAAGACATTTTTAGGTGTTAATAGAGATAATGACAACCTAAAACAACCTTTTTGACGTATGGACACTTTTGGACGTTTTTTGCTGCCGTCAATCAAATTTCCGGCGGTTTCCGATTTTGACGTATGGACACTTCAATAAATCGTTATTATTATTATTATTATTATTATTATTATTATTATTATTATTATTATAATCGTATCTATAACAAAATGCTCGATCGTAATTGGTTCTCCGGGCGCCTATTTGTCACGTAGTCGGCGCGCGATCACGTGGGTGTCCATTTATTTATAATGGCAACAAACGTTTTACGAGCTAGAAAAAGGAAAGCTAAGCACTTTTGTCACTTGCTTATCTGGGAAATTAAAGATGTTTTTTTTAAAATAAGCTAGTTTAGAACTTGAGCGTTAAATCATTGAGTTGATACTAGAGGATGAAAGCTAATGATAAATTCAGCAAATGTTCTTGTCAGTGTAGCAAAAAAAACCCTGTAAAATATTTTCTTTGGCGTTATTAAAATTTTATGTTTAGTTCTTGGAATGAGAAATTAGTATTTTATTTAGAACGATATGGTAGATGGAATCGAACATCGTCGACAAACTAAACAGACAAGAATTCTTATTCGAGTGATAAAGACTCGTAAACTTCTTTACGTAAGAGGCTTCGCTGACCTTGATGGTGAGCTACGTTTATAACCTCTTAAAATCCTAACTTTAAGGAGAAAAACTTATAACGCATCGACTCACAGAATCTGTCAGTAACTCAAAAGGAACCTACAGGTTTAAAGTATTGAATAAAATCAAAGAGAAAACGATTGTAGCAACAGACTTACGAGTTAGTTGGCATAGCTCATGTAAACTGGTCCACAAAACAGCGGCCTAACTTTCGTTCTACCAGAAGAAAAAACCCGACTTGAATTTATATTCATTTATATAGACTGTATTGGCAAGTCCACTGGCCGACTTAATAGGCTACCAAAGCTGATAATTATTGTCATAATGTCTTTTCGACATGTAAATTCTCATTATTGATGCGGATGAATTCAAATATTGCAATCTAAGAAAGACAGGTACTGCAAGTTTAAGTGCGACTTTGTTAGTTTTCACCCGATATAGCAATGTTGTCTAAAACCTTTTTTGACAATTTGACTGTAATTTTTTGATTCTTTAGAAAAATCGAGTAAATAGCGAAGTAATAAAAAGTTGACATAAATTGGCGTACAGGAAGCACTTTTTCCCACTGAATAGAAAGCAGTTTAGCAAAGCACGACGGCGTTCCCAACGAGAACGCCACCAAACAAAACATTTAGGCCCGGCCGGTCCACACTACCTCGAAGGAATTCGCAAAGAGAAGCTTCACTCTGAAAAAGCATCAAATATTCCCCGTCCACGATATTCCGGAGGAAATTATAATCGCCACAATCATAGGTCATTTTGGATTTGTGTTTTAAAAAAGATTGAGCAGGGAACCCACAGGAATGTCGTGATTAAATCTTTTTAGAAATCTCCACACAAACATGAAAAGCCGGCGTTTTCAAATGCCTACTGTTTGAATAGTGTTTTCGTAAAGCTTGCTTTTCGTGACGGATTAGTATGGACGGCGCAGATCTAACCGTTGAAATAAAGCTGCGTTTTCAAATTTCTTCGACATAGAGTGGACGAGGCCTTATTGAGCGGAATAATGTTTGTGCAATTGAGTTTTAAAACTTGAGGACTTCTTACCCATCATTTGCAAAACAACAACTTGAGATGACCAAATTCTATGTATAATGGAAAACGTGAGCTGCAATAAACGCTGTCAATGAACAAGTTTTTAGCCGACAGGCATACTAAGCAGATCTGCACAGTTACGACAGAAGTATTATACCTCGGATGAATAGACCAATTGGTTCTACATGAAGTGGTAGGAACGGGATTAATCCCCACTCCCCACTGCCCACTCCCCAATCCCCATTCCCCATTCCCCATTCCTTATTTTAGTAATTTCAGCTTTAGGCGCTTATACTTTAAAAACGGCACGCTTCATTTTTTTCTTATTACAGAATTTTGATGAGCAGGATAAGGTGCAACTTTTCGCAAAGTTTAAAAAAATATGTACATGTTGTTCAGAGCCACGTTAAATTTTCGAAAAGTTAAGGTGGCTCTGAACCCCATGTACAGAGACATTTAAATAACAATTAGCGGACAGTTTTAGTGAACGTATATAGTGCTGTTTAGTTTTCAGCTTGTAATTCCTGCGTTAACTATATGTTAATTTACGCTATTTGCTGGACGAAAAGGTTTTAGTAACCTTGAAGCTGAACTTTAACGCATTTGAAATGTTAACACCTGATAGCGGGAAACGGATATCTAGGAAAAAAATATTTACTTAAGATAATGTAAAGCCGGAAGGAAACGTTAGCTAAACTATTTAACAAGTTCAGTAACAAGCCTAAATCATACAATCATGAAACATGACAGTATGAGATATTTGTATAAAAAACTGCCTGATGTCAATATGTTTTCTACAATTCCCAGTTGCAAGTGTTTACAAATTTCTGGGATGGCTTATGGTTTCGGTCATGGTCGTGAAAGAATGTAAACTAAATATATTACTAGCCGAATCGCGCTAAAAATCCGGGAATGGGGAATGGGGAATGGGGAATGGGGAATGGGGAATGGAGAATGGAGAACAGGGAACGGGAAACGGGGAACGGGAAACGGGAAACGGGAAACGGGGAACGGGCAACGGGCAACGGGCAACGGGCGACGGGCGACGGGCGACGGGCGACGGGCGACGGGCGACGGGCGACGGGCGACGGGCGACGGGCGACGGGCGACGGGCGACGGGCGACGGGCGACGGGCGACGGGCGACGGGCGACGGGCGACGGGCGACGGGCGACGGGCGACGGGCGACGGGCGACGGGCGACGGGCGACGGGCGACGGGCGACGGGCGACGGGCGACGGGCGACGGGCGACGGGCGACGGGCGACGGGCGACGGGCGACGGGCGACGGGCGACGGGCGACGGGCGACGGGCGACGGGCGACGGGCGACGGGCGACGGGCGACGGGCGACGGGCGACGGGCGACGGGCGACGGGCGACGGGCGACGGGCGACGGGCGACGGGCGACGGGCGACGGGCGACGGGCGACGGGCGACGGGCGACGGACGACGGGCGATGGGGAATGGGGAATGGGGAATGGCTTTTTCGCTGACGGACGCATGTGGGCGGCAGTCAGGATGAGTCAGCTAAACATGGAAGTTAAGAGTATTTTGGTCGTTTTCTTTTCCTGTATATGATCCACCAAAAGAGCGTAACGGAAAAGCCTATTAATCTTCATGCAGCGAAAGTCGCAAAAAAGACGCTGTGGATGCAAATGGAAATTTCTTCTCTTTTTTTTTTTTTTTTTTTTTCGATAAGACATAAAGTCTAAGACATAAAGACTTCTCGGAAGTCGAACAAATATTACGCCAGCAGCTGTAAAGTCAGTTTTCAAAGATTTCGGATTTATTTTTTAGGGATAAAAAGATATATAATTAAATGCTACGTGTTTACTACAGGAGCTCTCGTTACTGTTAGGTTTATAAGTTATGCATGAGAATAAAGAACGAGGATGACGTCTCTAATAAATGGCTTCATGGACTGAACTAAGAGAGTTCGCAATTACCGACGGCAGGCATTTGATATTTTTTTCTTATCATAAGAAGCAGCTATAGTTTATTAAAGTTGTCATCTCCTGTACTGTAGTTGAGTTAAACATTCTTAAAATTAAAGTTTGTTTTAATTCTTAAAAAGAGCCATGTACTAATGATGGCACAATAACAAAAAAAAAACACAAGGACATATCAGGATATATAAACAACAGCCTCCATTTGGCGCGAAAATAGGCTAAGATATTTGTCCGCGGACATTATCTGTTCTGAGAAGAGAACAGTTTTCCGAGAGTGTAGGAAAACTGTGAGCTTCAAGGAACAGATAATGTCCAAGGACAATTATCCGAACATATTTTCGCCCCAAATGGAGGCTATTGTATTTTTTATTCTTGAAATATTTTTCGCAACGCGCATAGTGTTGAAAATTGGGGTATATTCTCGGATATTCTCCAGTTTTAGCTGGGGGATATTCGGTCACGTGACGTGTTTAGACCAATCGCCAGCGAGCAAAAATATTCGATTTGATTATAAATATCATTTTACGAAAATAGAAGGGGGGTATGATTAACATCACTTATAAATGACTTTATGCTTTTTAACGAATTCTTCGATATAACGAACATAATACGAAAGCCCAAACCTAAAATCTACCTCGATAAAACGAATTACAATGTCAACACGCGACAGAAGATAAACGCTGTACAGATCAACAGTCAACAAATCCTTTAATCCTTATGGTAAAGAGAAAGCAATCTTTCAGTCATAAGCTTATTATATGTCATAGACATTGGCACTATAGTATTTCCACAGAGGTAACCTGTGTCACAAATCAAACATTAACTATGACCTCGATATAACAAACGTTTTGGTCATTTCTCCTCAAATTCGTTATATCGAGGTTTTCGATCTAACGAACCCTCCATTTAACGAACAAATTTGGCCGGTCCCCAGCGACTTCGTTAAATCGAGGCTCCACTGTATTCCAGTTTCTTGTTTAAAACAAATTGCATTTGCTCTCGAAATTTCATAAGATAGCTGTCTCAGTTTGGGTACCATCCCCCTAACATTTGATTCAGTGCTAACCAACTAACAACGAAGTACACAGTATCTGAATGAAAATAATTTCATCTGTTGGTGTTGAAAGATTATAATGAATTATAATTGCCTTTGAATGAATAATGAAGATGTTCAACTAGCAGCTTCAGTGCGATTTCATGCCCTGTTCAAGACTGTGCTCTACCAGCCCCGAGTCACCTCAGGCGACCGGCTTTCACCCTCAGGAGACAAGAATGACATACTTAGCCCTGACGGGCGACCTCCTTTTTTATTTATTTGTGTTGTATTCAACTTGGCTCAGTTAATCCATTTATTTAATTTTTGTGAAGTTTAACACTGGCCTTCAGTGATATGCACAGCAGTTTCCTTGCATACTTTGTATAGTGTCAACAAAAGGTCTTTTTAGTTCATGTGTAATGTGCATGAAAAGTCCCTAGTTGAAATTATCAGAAGAATTGAGAGCAAAGAGTGAAAAAGTACCTATTTTTTACATATATAATTTAACCATTTTAACTCCAAAAGATGTAACTTTTCTCTTTGTTTTTGGACTTTTGACAACTGTATGCCGAGAAATTGCATGTGCTTAGCCTTTTTATATCTTTGGAATCTGTAAATAGGATTAATACCTCAGAAACAATGCAAGGCATATTTATTTGCGGGTCAAGCGGTTATTATATATTGATTAATAATGTTATTAGATAACTATAATTAATGATAATTAATTTTGATTATTTTTGTTCAGGCTACCAAGCTTCATTTCTGGGCACCCTAGCCTGCAACGTTGGGTGCCCGAAGGGCTCCCTAAAAGATTTCTTAGAGTGCAGCCTTACTGTTCCTGTCAGTAAATATATGAACAGTGTACACATGGGCAGCCTGGATTAAAACATCAAAGATTTTCAAAGCAGCCATTGTCAGGTGAGATATTTCTAAAGGAAGATAATATGATTGCTTAATTAGCCACTTATTTTTAATGTAAACAATAAAAGACCTTAAGACCCAGTTTCGGATACGGCTACACGGGAAACCAATCAAACTTATGATACACCGGGTGACACCAGGCACGATCTGTGCAAAAATGCAAGGGCTATATCGTGTTTGGTATGCCATCTGAACATCGTCTAAAATTGGCCGAAAAATATTTTTCTAACAGATTTAAATGCCTTTCTTTTTCCTACAATACACTAAAAATATGTCTTCGACTCAAAAAATGGAAGAAGCCTCGTTTACTTCTATCAAAAGTTTTAAGGACGTTCGCGCCCAAAAACTTCCCACGCACAGATTTTTTTAAAACTTTGACGGCAGGTAGAAAATGATAAGATTGGATGAAAAACGTAAAAAAAATCGGGGGTTATTGAACTCGTTTTGAAGATAAGGCGCATCACAGATCATAGCATTTCTAGGATTTCCAGCCACTTAGGCGATTCTGGCCGGATTCATTACTATCGGCATATATCTAAGTTGAAGAATCATATCTAAGTTATGTGTGTTTAACAAAGCATATATAGGCCTATTTGATAGATCTTTGCTACAAATGCCATTAAATCAGCTAGAATTAGCCTTAAAAAATACAACTTCTAAGTTACGCACACCTGTATCCATGTACCAATTCGACCCTATTTAAACAGTATATGAGAAATAATTAAAACTTCCCACGTACAGATTTTTTTTGTTTTTTAGTATCATGGAGAGAATCAGGAAAGGAAGTGATCTGCCGAAAAAAAAGTGGGGGTCACCGAGCATCCAACAAAAATATTCGCACACAAAGTTAACCCAAAGGTCATCAGCTCTATGTTTTGTTGAGTTTTCGACTCGGTGCGCGCGCTTGAAAATGACGTGGCACTTGATTGACCAATGAATAGCGTGCGCACTAGAGATGCGCAGTAGCAATGGGCGCGAACGTCCTTAATCAAGAAGTATCTTTTCAAGTCAACATAAAGTATTTAGTTTGAATTTAGGTATTTTTCATCGTGGTTCATGGCCTATTGCATTTTAAATCTAATTGAAATGTGTTTCAACTAAACTTGAAATGTGTCTCAACTAAAACTCGGTCATCGCGTGTTTTGGAAAGCAGCACGTTATTTGACAGGCAAAAATTTCTCCACATTTGTACCTCGAGAAAGCTTTTTCGTAGTCCCAAAACGCTTCAAATCAGAAAAACAAGTGTTTATAGAAGAATCTGGATACGCTTCTAGTCTAATAAGCAAAAATAAAGACCAAAGAAAACTTACCCGTTTCTCCGTTTTTACGCGGAGCGAAATCACGTGTAGACCACTGATTACCCCGGGAAAACGTGTAGCTTTTACGGGAGGGACGCGATCACGTCATCATTTAATGAATTCAAAATGGCGCTAGCCGTACCCGTGCGTGAATCTCTGATGTCTTCCCATATTTCCAGCTAGACTTTTAAAATGTTCTCAAACATTAATCAGTCTTGAACGCATTAAACGCTAGAGTTGTTTGAGTTCGATGGACGTTTTTAAACGAAAGGGCGTAATTGAAGTTCAATTTGTCATGTTTAGCTACACGCATCGTCGAGTGCTCTTTTTCATCGATAACCAGCGCGATTGATTGGATTTTCACCCAAACAAAACTGAGCAGTATTAACAGACGAACATTTTTGTATCTTGATGAAGCATCTCGTGTTGCTTGCAATTCAGACGGAACTCAAACTCGCAAGGTGTTATTACTTTTCGGTCGCGATAGACTCCCTGGCAAAATCCTGGCAAACGTGTGGCAAGAGTAGGGAAGCTTTGAAGTTCTGAACCGCTGCTATATCAAGATATATCAAACTAATTTTTTACTATGTTATGTAAAAGGTATCGATCTTCAACATTTATAAAATTTGAACTCTAGTAATATCTAGTACTCTTAAAGTAAGCAGCGGAGCACAACTTGGTCATGATAAGCGGGACATTCCTGCATTCGACACTGTCTTATTTCACTCAAATTTGAGCAGCTTACGACGAAAATACTTAAGTGGTGTTCCAACAGCTGAGACAAAAAGTATTGAGTTCTGGGCCAAAAATTTCAAAGACGCCTTTTAAAAGACGTTACTGGTGGCTTAAAAATAAAGAAAGGAAATGTCATTTCCGGTTTGTCGAGAGTAGATTTTTGGCAGCCATTAATTGCACCGGAAGCGTGGAAGGAACGGTCAGGCCATCATTATGCTTTTTAAATAGATAAATCCCAAAATTTTTCACATTGTGCAATTATTACATTACAAAGTAAGGAAGTATTTTATCGAAATTTTATGGTGGACAGCAGCTAACACTTTTTCAAAAAACTCTTCAATTCGACTCAGGCAGATCTGTTTCTACCAACAATGATAAGAAACGAACACGCCTTGCTCTCCATGACGCTTCTTCAGTTATGCCAAAGATAGATCCCTTTATCAAGAGTTCCTGATTCCACTTCTCTTTTCCCAAGCAAGGAGGGTCACGAATTGTAATGACAGAGCGTGACTAATTTACTAAATTACCGAAACTCTGGAAATGATTTCCAGATTCAGGAAATGAGAGCTGGTCTAATACTTAGGAAAATATTTAGTACAAAACTATAATGATATTCGAAAATTAAAGGTGGCTCTGAACTCCATGCACAGGATTTTTTTAAACTTTGCCAAAAATTGCATCTCATCCCGCGTATCAAAATTCTTTGACAAGAAATCATTTCACCGTGCCGTTTTTGAAATATAAGCGCTTAAAGCTGAAATTAAGGGTGTTTTTAGCAGGTCTTACTGTTGCTATGTTAACCTATTGTGTCACGAAAATAATACCAACATGTTCACCAGTGATTGGGCAGTTTTTTAATACCATGATTGCAGCATCAATTAATAAAGTGTGGTAGTTATGACCAATCAAAATCTACGTCTTGGAAAGTGCTGGAAACTGTTTCGAGTCACAAAAGTGCACAAATGTCTGTATAGTGCAAACGGGCTTATCTATAGACATAGTTCGGAAAACCAGTTTCTAAACTAAGACCATCGCCAAAATGTTTCGCTTCCCATCGCCCAACCGAAACAGGCGTTTTCTCTTTTCTTTTGATAAATTAAAAAAAAAACAAAGATTAGACCCGTTGTTTTCCCCCTTTTACTGGTGTTTAGGGCCTCTTCATATGAGCCCGGTAACCGAGGCTCGGATACCGGGACGAATATCACGGTCAGGAGGGAGGGGGTGTCTCCAGGCAAACAGTGGTTTAGTCATAACTACCAGTGTGACGTCACGTCGTACATCGTGATTTTCGATATGGCGGCCAATTTTTTTGCTTCGTTAACTGAAAGAAATGTGGAAATTTCTAACTTTTTGATGATTCGATTACTTTGTTCAATGTTACCCAGGATTCAAAATATATGAAAGATTTCTATGCATTAATTTGCGGTAGGATGAGTTATTCGAAAGCCTCATATTTTGAGAAGAAACATGCTAGCAAGTGCCTGAGACGTCGACAAAGTTTAAGGGATTGACAACGTTTTTCCGGAGCCCACGCAGAAATGCGGAGATGTCCTGATCCCAGAATAGGAGGTTTGGTACATGGTATATTAAGTTTGCTCTGTGCTGAGAATTAAGCCTTCAATACTTATGGTTCGTCTCAACAATCCCTTCAAAGTTAATGAAATGACATTTGGAGAGCGACTTCAGAATACCCGGCCACGATTGCTTAACACTGAACGCTTGCTCCCGTAGTCCCACAGTCGTGTTGTATAGCGATATTCACTGTTTACAAACAAGTCTTTTGATATTTAGATTTTTGCCAACCACAGAACAAAAGAATCCTTTATTTCGAGAGCCGCTAAACCTTTGGTTGGTACGTTAATGACAATAGGAGACGAAACGATGAGTATCGCCATTTTATGGGTTGATAAACTTAAAAAGGAGTAAAACTATTGCTATGAAAGTAAGACGAGTAAAACTATTGCTCCCGCAGTCCCGCAGTGGATAAAATGAATATTAAAACTCCGGGTTTCGGCTCATGGATGATAGAACGAAGTCTTTTGATGTGTAACGCGCTTGTTTCGGTTGATGGATTTTAGAACGAAGTATAGTCATGTGTAGCACGCTTGTTTCGTGTATACATTAAGTTTTTCTCTTTTGTTTCCATATGCAAATATTTATTTGACTGCGGGACTACGGGAGCAGGCATTTAATGCCACGCAATCGAAGCCGGGTATTCTGAAGGTTAGCCGTTCTGGAGCACACAGGCAGTCATCTACCCCACAAAATTTAAAAACACAAGCACTCAACAGCTAACAGCTGGTAAACATAGACACTCTTGACCTTTCACCAATCGAACTGAGTTGAACACGCGAGAACTGATCAAACAGACATGTACGCCCTCGCACTCAAAAGGATTGTTGAGCAAAATGGCTCATCACATTGAGAAAAACTAACAATGGCTTGAAAGTTATATCAAAAAGGAACAAAACCTGCTATTATGAGGTACTTCTGTTGAAAACTGGAAGAGAAAACGGCGGGCGTTTTGGGTGGCCCTTACTTGACCGGAAGTCAAGATGGCGGTAACCCCACTTGACCCGATTTGTTTTCAATAAAATTTGGAACAAAAAACGCATACGAAACAGCAAACAATTGTACTCACAGGCAATATCCACTACAAAGCTTGCACATTTGTGCCAAATTAATGAATAGCGCATTAGTAGCTTGTATATCTCGACGCCAAATCTGGGCAAGCCGAGCGAAGCGTCGACTTGTTGCTATGTGACGTCACACTGGCAGTGATGAGTCGGTCTCTGACAGATACTCCAAAACAATAGAGTCACCCCTCCCTCCTGTTCACGGCTGTTGTCTGTTTAGCCCGGTCGACCGGGATGGAATTCAAGAAACAAAACCAAACCGGTGGAACATAAACTTGTATCGTTTGCGACTATTGTAGATTGTTTCAACTTTACTTCTACCTCTGTAGTGGAAAAACATACCAGACAAAAATTATGCCATCTCTGCCGATATGTTGCGATAGCGAAGCTATTTTGTCAAAAAACGTTTCGTCCCGGTCGCCCGGACTGGAGCTTTCGTATGGAAAAAAAAATTCAGCTCATCACCATTACCGAGATATCGGTCGCAAAGTCCGAGATTTCGGTAACCGGGCCAGCCCGGCTTCTCTTTTGAAAAAAATTCAAAATTTCTCGGAACTAAAGGTCGGCACACACGAGGGGACTGGTCCCTGCGACTAGTCCTTGCAACTAGTCCTTGCAACTAGTCCCCTGAAGAGTTTACACGTTGGGACTGTTCGCATTGACCCACGAACAGTTCACATGAAGCGTTTCGAGGAACAAGTCATAGGGGCTTGTCCCAAAAATTCAAACTGGTTTGAATTCGTGGGACTAGTCGCAGGGACCAAAGTTGGTCCCTGCGACTAAATTTTGAAGCAAAAATGGCCAGTTCACACGATGGGACTTGTCCCTGCGACTTGTTGCAGGGACTAGTCGCAGGGACTAGTCGCAGGGACTTATCCCTTCGTGTGTGCCGACCGGGGCGAGGTGAGATCTCGGAATCCTAGCCAACCCGGTTGACTGGGCTCATAAGAGGTCCTCGTCTTCGAACACCTGTGAGAGCGAGAGTGGCAAAAGCCGTGATGATGCAATCATGGCTCGCTTGGAATGATTTCATTGTTAATTTTTCAAATCTGTCTCAGGAAATACATGTCATTCCGTGGATCAACTAACAAACACTTCACACGTAGAAAAATGATGACAGCATAGCATTGAACCCAATACGCGTTACAAGCTCAATCAAGTAACATAATTAAAAGGTCACGATACTGACCGCATAGTTTTTTCTGAGAGGTTTATGTATTTATAAAAGGAACTTTGTACCATTGATGGCTGCATAGAAACGACATTGATTTCAGCTTTAAAGCATAATTCATTACAGTTCATGAAATTTTCTGTGCAGGGATAAATTGTACGCGATGACCAGGTGAACTTTGTAGAGTCTCAGTGATGAACTTAAATTTGTCTTATGATTTTATATAATGTACTTCTCTATCACCACATTCATCGCGCTATCAGATTAACCAAATTAAAAGCGTTCAAAGTTTGCTATGAACGCGGATTTTACGAAGTAACACTTTATTAAATCGGTTTTTACATTACTCGAGTGTCGGTGTTTCGTAACCGTAACAATATGCAAATTAGCTGGAATTTCAGAAAAAAATTCTCAGATTTTGGTGGCGGTTTTCAAAGCGCCCCTTGAAAATCCCAAGCAAATTTTTATAACTCGTGCAAGAAGAACATTTCGACATCTTACATCTATAAAATAAGCTCGATTCGACTCCGGCCACATAACGAAAAGTCGTTTTGAAATTATACACTAAAACTTGCTTTAAAAGGACTAATGTCAAATCTTCATCAAAGGATGTGTTTTTCACAGTGAGACCTACCATCTGCAACCGAAAAACAGACAGATATAGAGTGCGAAAACCTTCTTCTTTTAATATTAGTACCCATTTCCCGAAGATATAATCTTAACGTTTAACGCGAGGACGTTTTTGAAATGCTATTTTTTGCTGATTCATTAGGCCATTTTTTGGCCAGAGAGAGTGCTATACCCATTTTCTCAAATATTCCTGCTAGAAGGCCGTATTTAGAAGGTGAAACCCCAAAACCTTTGAAAACTCATAAATATCTCTCTATAACCTCGAAACAAAGGTTAGTTAGATTTTGGCCGTGGCCACGCTTTTCTCGATATTTCTGTGCATTTGCTCTTAAGCACTGATATTGCGAGGGGCAATGTCTGCAACAAATTTGTTAGTAGACCTTTTACTTTAAACACATTCAAGGTTGTTGAGAAAACCAAATTGTGTTCAGCACATTGCCTGCAAAATAGATACAAATACAGTACATTGATCTTTGACTTGTAAGCTGAACAAGAATATCCTGAAAGTGTGACCTGGCATAGGGGACCTACACAATTATTTTTAGCTACAAACATTTATGGTCCTCAACTTGGGGGATGTTCATGCAAATCATACCCAACTTTCATAATATCAATTTGCCAATATGAATTTTTCATTCCCATGATGTACATTGCAATTTATTTTTGTTATTTTAAAAGGGCATTCGCCAATAAACAAGCTGTTCATCACTGCTTTCAAATAATAAGAAAATAACGCGGACGAAACTCGATTAACCATGCTTTACACAAGTATACAAGAATCTCCAACGTTATGCGTTGCGTGGCATAAATGGCGACTCCATAAGGGTTTCGAGTAGGTTAAAGATGAGTTACTGTTTATTTATTGATCAATTATGCAGCTATCAATGTTATGCCCGAGGGGGGGAGGGGGGGACCACGGGATGAGGTGGGGACTTTGAACGTCCTTACGCACCCCACGTGGGGAATTTTAGCAATCTTTGAACATAAATGTTGGCCCCGGGATCGGGAAGTTTGAACAATGTAAAATGAAAGGGAGCGGGGAGCGTGGATACGAATGTTCCACCATCTTGAAAGTACGAAGAATTCCCAGAAGTTCAAACTTTCCAGTTGCAGTAAAATGGAGGAACGAAAGGACTTAAAGGGCCATTGTCACGATAAAGCGCATGTGCGGTCTTGATTGACCCCATTTTTTTTTAAACCAATAGAAACCGTAATACTATCACGAGCGCCACGAATTCGCCGCGGGTCAGCTTAGAGTTGCACGTATGAAGAAAGGTGTTTTAAAAAAGTGCTTCATGTTCCATATGTCCTTTAGAGTTGCACGTGCCTTTCGAACATCTCTTTATCCGCCGGCTTTTGGCCTTTTCTTTCAGGTAAAGAATATTTATCATGTTTATGTTGTGTGAAAACCGTGTCCGTTGATTACAAGCACATACGCTTTACTTTCTTCCAACTCGCATGCATATCTGCAGCTATATGACAAAGTTTCCGATTTTCGTCCTTGCATCTTGCATCTTTTCTTCTTTTTTTTTCGAACAAGACGGCTACGAGGTGAAAGTAGCTTTCCTCTCTAGCCGCTTCGAACACCCTCTCGAGGACATTGTATTTCTCAACGGCATTCAACTCAAAACACGAAATACGACTTTTAAATCTTTCATGGATGACTAAACAGTTCTTCAATATCGGTATTACTATTTTCATACGCCTCACAAGGTCGATGGAGGAAGATTTTTCTCAGAAATAACAACTTTGAAAACTGTTCCGTCGGATGAGAAATCAAATTGTTGCACATGCGCAGAAGGGTGTCAAATGCCCTTTAAACAAACCATTGTTATTTTTTAATATTTATGTATTTGTAAACAGCTACTTTGTTTCTGTTTCAAAGTCTTATCGAATTTTCATGTAATAGCCCTTTTCACGGTTAACTTTACTCATTTCACTACAATAAAATCTAGCATGTACACGAGGCAATTTCGGGCTATTTTATAGTTTTAGCCCGAAATTTCCTCGCATCCACGTTGGATTACATTGTAATGCAAATGAGAAAAATTAACCGTGAAAAGGGCTATTGCTGCTAATGCTATTGTTTTGTCTTTTTGTGACTGTTGGTTAATCAAGTGCAGCAGTTAATTTAACTGTTTTTGTTTTTTTTGTATAAACAATAGGTATAGCAAAGGTAATATCACATGAAACTACAGCAAGAGTGCCAACAATAACTTGAAGACCGAGGACAAAGTTAAACGCTCTTAATTGAAACTGTAAGATTCTACATGAAAAACTGGAATAGTTGTATATGTTGACGCCATCATATATATAGTGAGCGGTAACATTTTGGGAGTCAGTTTCTTACTAAAAAAGGGGTTATCAGATTCGATGTGTTTTATCGAGGTAACAACTTAACATCGAATGAATTCGAAAATCGAATCAGCAAAAATGAACAGCGCTCCTGTAAAGATGTAAGGAAAAAAACGACATGCCAAGATTCATTAGTTTTTCACGCTAGTTTGCCGCTTTCCATTTGTAAAATTATTAGTTTTCAGCTGCTCTTATAAATCATGAAAGTGAAATCTCAAGAGGATCAATAGTTATGTTGTTTAAATTTTAGTGACATCATGTGAAACTCCAATAGGCGCACTGAAGAGGTTTACACAGTTGAAGATAAAATATAAATCACGTTTTTATAAGCCGTTTTCCTTTGCGTCGCCGCCAAAATTTCTAAAGTTCTCTTCATGACACGAGTTTTAGCACGACATCAGTGCTTCCTTGAATTTTAAGCTTGTTCATGCATGTCGTGAGAATACAGTAGTTAATCACCAAAAAGACAGTGCAAATTTTACAGAGGCTCCGTTCACATCAACAACCCAATTCTTGGGTGGCCACTCAAACAAATTTTCCGGAAAGGTTAGAAATGAAATGAGATACCACACAATAATGTTTTGCAGTCAGTGTTAGTCAGTGTCAGCGAATGATTTACACTTGACTGAATTTTGACAAGAAGGCATTTTTTTCAAATGTAGATCAGTAGAACGGCTGCCGATAGAAAACCAGTCCACTTGTAGCTTCAAATAGTAAGCAAGTAGTTATGTCCTGACAAGTTTAGCGCCCATAGATGGTGGTGATTATTTGTGAACGTAAGATTTATAAAGATTATTAGGTGTGGTGCTGGTGTATCATGCATATTAAAAAGCAATGCGTGTCTTGAGCGAAGGTAAAAAAATATATAACAAAAGCTGAACTGTATACAGGTCAACACAGTTAAATTTCGAATTCTTGAATGTTCAACGTTTTGTTCAAGTCTCTTTCTCCTTGAAAAATGCCAATACAATAAAAAGGATAACTTACAAATCTAAAGCTACTCTGGGGTTCCAAACTTCTCTCCCCATCCTCATTCACCGCAGTCTTGTCTCACAGGGTTTAGGAATGTTGTCCAAGTAATTTGCATATAACTCAAGTGAAATTGAGCCTTGAAGCGGCAAGAGAACGCTCACTTCGTTCAACTAGAGACTTATACTAGTTAGTCTTCTGACTTCTTCGCGAATCATTATTTAATCTCGAGATAAAATCAGAATAACCAGGATAAGAAAACTCCCTGAGACCACTGGAGTCGATTTTCACTCAGTCTGTTGCTTTCATTTCTTTGCAACAAGAAGTTATCCGCAGAAATTTATTTCCTATTGGGCGATAGGGTTTCGCAAAACAGAAACAGACATTGATAAAAGCTGATTGGATAACAGTTTTTCACTATAAATGAGGTGTTTTCTTATATCTAAACTGAGTAAGTTGTTTGCGCGCATGCTCGTTGGCGTGCAGGGGTTATCAGATTCGATGTGTTTTATCGAGGTAACAACTTAACATCGAATGGCGTGCAGGATTTTGACTGTGTTCTGAAAGCAAATTCCGTCTATAGCTTGTCTGAAATTCATGCAACAGTTTAATAAACTATGCATACTCACTGTTTGGAGGGATTCAGGAGCAATTCAGCAAAGAAGCAACGCAATAAAGACCAGTCTGTAACCAACAAGGAAATCAGAAACTCGAAAGTGAAAGCTCCTATACAGCTTGTGTTAGTCAAATGACATTGTGTCTATTTTGAGATCATTAATTATAAATTTTAGTGTGTATTGACCCGTTGACCAAGGTCTCAAAAGCCTTGTAGTGAGGTCGTTTCAAAGCCAGTGCTAAATAAATGTCTCAAGATAGAGTAATTATTCTAGATATAAATGCAAATTTTGTATTGCTTTATTTTAGCGCCGGACTGGGTCCTATCAAAACAACTCTCAGCTAAGTCCTGTGATGCAAATATGAAGAGGAAACATGTGTCACACTAAGCTTCAAGCAAAGTGATATGGTGTTTCAAAGTCATAGGCAATAAAATTGCCGTCAAAATATTCCTAACACGCTGACTGATTGCGTGAAGGATCAGGTTGTTATTACCTATACATAATACACAAATTAAGTTAGTTAAAGAAATTTTCTTCTTTGAGCCAAGAATCATTAATGATCGTCATCTATACTCTCACCAAATGCTTCATACAAAGTCACTCTTGCATGTCTTAAGAATAACGCGGCCGATCAACAAAGGATTCAAGTAGTTTACAGGCTTACCAAGGACACACAAAGCTCTTTACATTTTGGTGTCTTATAGCCGTTGTTCTTTAAGGTGGCCGAACACAGTTTCGCGCGTGCTTTTGCTGATGCAATATTTCGCACGTGCAAAAGGATTTCAAAGAACAAACATGCCGTCAGTAGAGCTATCATTTTATTTACTCAACACTCGCACTGTCTGTGTTACTTTTCTCTATAATTGAACGCAGTGTATTGATGGCTTTAGTCTTTTATTACAAAGATATGTTAGAAAAAGTAACGATGCAAAGAACCCAGCAATTCTCAGCTTTTGTTTGTTACCGAAAGAACCCATTTTAATGCAACGCATGCGCAGTTGCTCGAAAAATTGAGACAGATTGCTTTAGCAGAAACATGCCGATTTCTAACGATCCAGGCGTTAAAATTTCAAGAAATTTGGCAGAAAAATAGTCGAGAGACCACGTGAATGATCTATCCAAAAAAATCTGAATTTTGACATAGGTAATTTTCAATAATACAGGAAATGATTAACAGCGAATGTAAAAATCGCCTATGTCAAAATTTTATTAGAACAGTGCTAACAGACGGAATTTAAAGTCAATTCTTAATGTGCAACATATGAAAACAATCTAACGACTGGATTTCTTTTAAATAAACAAAACCATTATTTAAGCCTTTTTTTAAACCAGCCCCGTTGCCATGGTAACAGCACACACCCTGGTCAAAATGCGAGAATAAATATTTTTTTGGTTAACCTTGAGTATTGCAAAAAATGGGCGCCAAAGCATAAATAGTTTGAAAGTTATGGTGAATTAGGCATAGGCACTTGAAAACTGTGTTCGGCCACTATAACTGAAGTGATAGAATTGCTCTCGGGAAATTTGACTGAAAGAACTTGTTCACTGTATATTTTGGTCACTGAGAAAACCGAAGAGATCTCCAGCAACCTCGAACAATTTTCCCTTTTCATTGTCCCATTTCCGACCAGAAAAGGGGTTACCAGATTCGATGCGTTTTATCGAGTTAACTTAACATCAAATAAAATCGAATCAGCAAAAATGAACAACAAAATGTAAAGAAAAAAGAGCAAGCCAAATAGTAATTTATCCTCACTGCATATCTATTGTTGCGATCACGATAGACTAAGTTAAGGGAGGAATCCGCGACCGCCTGAGCAAAAGATATGCAGCAAGGCCGGGTGAGAGGTGGTCACCGCCACCAGGGGTGGGGGGAGGGGCTCGGAGCGCGTCTTCCCACGGCAATCTCGTCAAACTGCGAGATTACACACCACGCAGCCAGATTTTATGCTCGAAAGGCCGCAAAGGATCATACTACACGCTACTTACCCAGCCCCTTGGGATTAGCGGAATGTAGCGCGGCATCGTGATACGCTCATTGTATATGCAGTGAGAATACTTTCCAAAACTCAGACCCCCTCACTCCCAATCTAACGTACACTATATGCAAATACAAAAACGCCGAAGCGATTAAACTATTGGTTGGATGTTTGCCGGATGAGAGACCGTGGCAGAGACTGTCGAAGCCCGGGGCATGACAGATTCCAAAAGGGAAAGAGTACTAGCTGCCTGAGAGACACGCGTATAGTGCCTGGCCATGTCGCTACTTTTCCATCCCAAATATTGGGCTATCTCTTCCGAAGAACAACCCAAAATGCTAAGGGTGTTGGAAAGCCCGACCCTGAAACACGCGTTACAAGTTCAATCAAGTAACATAATTTAAAGGTCACGATACTGACCGCATAGTTATTTCTGAGAGGTTTATGGGCTCCATAGAAACGGCATTGATTTCAGCTTTAAAGGATAATTTGTTACAGTTCATGAAATTTTCTTTGCAGGGATAAATTGTAAGCGATGACCTGTTGACCTTTGTAGAGTCCCAGTTATGAACTTAAATTTGTCGTGATTTTATATAATGTACTCCTCTATCACCTCATTCATCACGGTATCAGATTAACCAAATTAAAAGCGTTCAAAGTTTGCTATGAACGTTGATTTTAAGAAGTAACACTTTATTAAATTGGTTTTTACATTACTCGGGTGTCGGTGTTTCGTAACCGTGGATATGCAAATTAGCTGGAATTTCAGAGAAAATTCTCAGAGTTTGGTGGCGGTTTTCAAAGCGCCCGTTGAAAATCCCAAGCAAATTTTATATCTCGTACAAGAAGAACATTTCGACATCTTACATTTATAAAATAAGCTCGATTCGACTCCGGCCACATAACGAAAAGTCGTTTTGAAATTATACACTAAAACTTGCTTTAAAAGGACTTCATCAAAGGATGTGTTTTTCGTAGTGAGAGCTACCATCTGCAACCGAAAAACAGACAGATATAGAGTGCCAAAACCGTCTTCTTTTAATGTTAGAACCTATTTCCGGAAGATATAATCTTAACGTTTAACGCGAGGACGTTTTTGAAATGCTATTTTTTGCTGATTCATTAGGCCATTTTTTAACCAGAGAGAGTGCCATACCCATTTTCTCAAATATTCCTGCTAGAAGGCCGTATTTAGAAAATGGAACCCCAAAACCTTTGAAAACTCATAAATACCTCTCTATAAACTCGAAACAAAGGTTAGTTAAATTTTGGCCGTGGCCACTCTTTTCTGGATATTTCTGTGCATTTGCTTTTAAGTGCACTTGGTTGTGTAGTGCAGACAAAATACTTTTTACATAATATAACTTACTCGTAGCTTACATATAATTTTTTGTATAATTTAATCATAGCAAAATTATTTAAGGTGGCTGAACACAGTTTTTGCGCGCGCTCTTGGTCACACAATTCAGCGAGCGCACAAATATTGCATAAAAACAAACATAGCATCAATACAGCGATCATTTTATTTGCCCAATGTCCGCACTATCTGTACTATTTTTGCTTCACAACGTATTGATGGTTTTACCCTTTTATTACAAAGGTATGTTAGAAAAGGTAACGATGCAAAGAACCCAGCAATTCTCAGCTTTTGTTTGTTACCGAAAGAACCCAACAAAGAACCCAGTTAAATGCAGCGCATGCGTAGTAAGTTGAAAAATTGCGATTGAGTGAAAAATTGACTTCTCGGAGATACGCCTATTTCTCAAGAACCGCTCATTAGAATTTCACGAAATTTGGCACAAAAATACTTTAGGAGATAAATAACTGGAGGATTGAAAAAAGATTGAGCTTTGACAAAGGAAATTGAAGATATGCCAGTGAACCTTCAACGAGGGATAAGTAAAGATCCGTTTGTTAAATTATTATTAAAATAGTGCTAACTTGTGAGTATCGTTTCAAGCTTGTTGCCTGCAAATTATAAAGGAAATCTAATTATAATGACTAGATTTTCTGCAAATAAACAAAACCGATTTTTAACGTCTGTTTATATTTAATCAAGTTGCCATGGCAACGGTATATACGACAGCTTATTTACCAAAAAGTTTAAATTTGTATTGTTAACTTGCTTGCTGACACTTTTGGCGACCAAAGGATCGAGGGTTTTAGAGGAACAGGTAAATGAAACAGAGGTATCAAAAACTGTGTTCAGCCACCTTAATGGAACCCAAGAACAGCTCCTGTAGTCTACAATCTTAGTCGAGAAAAAGTCACAAGTCACATTGAAATTGAGTAATAGAATTATTTTTAGAAGCCTATGCAAGTATTCATGATCAGCAACAAAATATCATATTTACCCTTCATGCCAGAGTGATTTTGCTTATACTTATACCTTGAGAGATGTTGCAACCCTTATAGCAAGTGGAGAATCTATTCAAAAGTGAAGATGCTTAACTGCATCTTCGGGGATCAAGTTGAAAAACAAAACCTCTCAACTTTTCACATGCATATACTAGAGATTTGGGAACTATTTTCATCGTCACACCATCTTACACCTCGATCTGCTGATGTAATCCTAGTTCAGGCACAAACTATAGAATCGCTCCCAATTTACTTTGCATATGTGTTCGATTATTTTCATTAATAACAGCTTTCCAAAAAATAACTGAGGAGTTCCGCTTTTAGGCTCGGATAAATCTATATACTAGTTTTAATTACCTTGAAGGAAAACCAGACCTAGCAGTCGACATTGTCACGTAAAGTGGGCGCGAAAATAGTCAGCAATTCTTGTGAATGATCATGTGCATAAGTGAAAAACCGCTTTGACCAGCGGAAAACTGGACTGATTCATCCATTTTCTCGGAGAATCTCGAAGCCCCTTGCAGAGCTCCCGATTTGTCTGGAAAGATCGAAGGAGACTCTGCTGGCCGGGTGAGCATCTATAAGTTCGTGGTATACACTTTCCATGGGTACATTTAGGAAAAGAATATATATTATGCCCCTCCTCTCCTTTAAATTGTGGGAGGCGCGGTAGCCCCATGTTTAGTGCGCTCGAGTCCAGAGCGAGCGTTCCTAGTTCGAGGCCTGGCCGTGGACACTGTTGTGTACGTGTTCGTGGGCAAGACATACAAATCTCAAATTGCCTCCCTCCACCCAGGTGTATAAACAGGATCTTGGAGGTCACTCGATTCGAGCTTTGAATGAAAGGAGTGTTAATGACGGCAGAAATTTGTGTCCTCTGTGGTTGGAATTTTTTTTTCGTTCTGGCAACCCATGATTCAAAATATGGTTGTCTACGCGCAAGGTTGTTGACCGGTTTGCAAGCTGTGTATGCCATTGTTTAAGACCATTGTTTAATTTTCTTGTTACGTCTACACAGAGACTTAAACACTCGAATAGATTCCGTGAGACACAGCGGACATGAATTATCGCAGAAGAACACAACACACCGTGAACTAACACTATGAGTAACTCCATACTGAACATACGTAGATTTTGACATTTAACATTTTGAAAGAAGACACGGTTTCGTTTTATTAAGAGGGCAGAACGAGGTGTTTAAAACAATAACAACAGCCGAGGCTCTCTTTTTCTCTCCTTTTCTCTCCCGGATCCCGTTCTTCTATCGTCCCCACGGACCGACGGCGTGGAACAGGCTAGTGTCGGTGGCACTTTCTAGATACGAAGCAGACAGCCGTGAGCTGTGGTGAGGTATACTTTGCCCGCGCGCTGCTGTGCTCTGAAATGGACTGTGGAACATTCGCGTCGAAAAACAAGGTTATGTATTTATTTTAAGAAGTGATGTTGAGATACTTTTCTTCTGACACTAATAATCTTTTCGCATAAAGCAGGGGCACCCAACCAGAATATATTTCAAAACCACTAAAACATAGGATTATTGAAAGTATTTTGGTATTTAAACGGTAGATATAGGCATATTTTTATTCCCTAAAATTTTTTTATCTGTTCGGATTTCCTAGCTGAAAGTCTAGTGATCCGAAAATTATAGGGATCAAAACTTACCTTTTCGAAAATTTCAGCCAGAAAAAAGGCTCCCGAAAATTATAGGTGACCTTTTTAGGGTAAAAATCCGTTAAAAATAGGCAATTATACCATATTTTAGATGTTCGAAAATCTTAGGAGAAGCAGGCAAGCAAGAAATTTTACAAAAAATGTTCCGAAAATTCTAGATCTCAAATCGTCTTCCGAACAGATATATTTCCGAAAATTGTCGTTGGGTGCCCCTGATAAAGAAATCAAAATTTAATTTTTTTTTAAAATACAGTTATCTCGTTAACAATTTTGGTTTATTGGCTTTGTTAAATTCAGGCAAAGCAATGTTTTTCTTTTTACCTTGAAATCATTTCGATGCAGTCAACTTCCGAGTGATACTGCTCAAGTAGTGCCCGAGTCATTGTGCAATGCAAAGCTTGTGATGTATATGCTTTTAAAAGCATTGCGTGTTTCGTGCTATGAAATTAACTAAGGCAATCTTTGTTTACAATACTGACGTGGTTAACATAACCGCATTATTATTGAGCCACCCAAAAGTTATCTAAATATTGCACAAATGCACCTAATGAGCTTACATAATATACCATTACTAAGTTCTACAATTTTGGTTGCATGCAAGGGCCATTCTGAAGTACTAAAAATATTCATAGTAACAACGGGTTTAACCCTTTTACTGCTAAGGGCGACTTAACAGATTTTACTCTGTCTAACGCCAGACGATTTTACTCGTCAAAGGGAGACCCCTTGGCAGTGAAAGGGTTAAATCAGTATTTCGTCTAAACTTTGAGAAACAGCATAAATATACTAAATAGCCCTGGAACCACATGCACTCATTTCCTCAACCCCAGAGGTCTGCCTACGAGCCAAGTTGCCCATCAGGCCGGCGCTTTTCCCAGTTTCTGCAGCACGCATGTATTTGATGCTAGACTGTCGCATGGTTATCCCCACATTAAGTTCGCCAGTACCTATTTGTACAGCTTGGTGTAGAGAGGCACTGTGAGAGTTAAGTGTTTGCCCAAGAACACAACATAATCATGTTAGACAAGAAAAAATAGTGCTTCAGTTAAGGACGGTGCCTACCAAATACAAAGAATTTTGCGCCAGGTTAGGACCACGCGGAAAAAGTAGAGCTTTGCAAGGGCTGTTGGAATCCACAAAGAAAAATAGGGGTAGCCACGCATTTTTTCGAGATAATTAGCCTTGAATATCAACAAAAATGCTGACATCAGCATTTTTCTGAAAAAAGAGGGAAAAGATATTTCCTCACAGATTTCCTTAGAAATCGCCTTTACATACAGAAAGCCAAACACATTTTAAAAGATCTTTAAACTACATGGCAAATGGTACCATTAAAATCATTTTTGGTACGTTTTTAATAATAAAATCGTTTCAAAGGCGCTTTTAGCGTCTGTGACAGGCTTCCTCTGACTCAGCTAAAAACAGTCTAAATATCTATTGCTCACAACCAGAAATTAACCGCATGTTGAATAGGCTTGCAACTTCCATTTCGTAACATAAAATGTAGGGGTAACCACGCGTTTTTTAAAGTTGTTGATCTTTTTTTAAAACTTTTACGGTGCCCGTTACATTTTTTTCCTGTCACCTCCCCAGTAAGTAAGACATTTGCGTTTTTGCGCGCGCACTACACCTACTGCAGGTGCATGTTTACAGTTGGATTTCAGTGTAATTTTCGATAGATAACAACTATAGGTTTTCAGCTGGAAGACGTTAAAACTTATTTTTTAGCGATATGCTGCTATTTTGGTGTTCCTGGTTTAAGTACAGGTTCATTAAAATTGATTTGGTCTACTTGGTGGCGTAGTTGATTGCATCAATAGGGACCTTACGCATTTACGACGGCGACGGCGAGGACGACGCCTAATAAAAAAATTGAAATTTCACATTTATTTAGATCTAGTCAGTATGTTTGTCGGTATTAAAGCTTGCCCCTGCTGAATATGCTATGAATGCTTTCAGTTCCAAATAGAAATACGAAAAATTAGCCGTTGTGGTTCACGTTCTCCGAACAACGCAGAATTTGGTCATTTCACGTTGCTGTTTTGAAGAGGACGGCAAAGAAATGTACAAAGAATTACAATGCACGTGCACAACCATTGTTCTGCTCATTAATCCTTTTGTTTCGTGACGTTCTCGTTGCCGTTGCCGTCGTGTTTTGTGTAAGGTCCCTAGTAATACTGTTAACCCCTGCGCGCGCGCGCTGAAACCATAGCTTGCGTGATGCGCAGAACGAATGCGCACTAACAAAGGTAGGCACCGTCCTTAAGTCTTAATCCTGGGTTACAGTCAAACTAAGTGAAGCGTACCCCTCAAGATTGCACTAATGAACTGATCATTTGAAACTTGAACCCGCTAGTCGTTTCAAGAATGCAATAATGAATTGATTATTCGAATATTGAACTCGCTCGTTCGATCCTGAAGAATACGGCTAACGGGTTCCGTTTTCGAAAAATCAATTCACTATTGCATTCTAGAAAAGACTAGTAGGTTTCAAACCTACTAGTCGCAACAGCGAATTGATTTTTCGAAAACGGGACCCCATTAGCCGTATTCTTGGATCGAGCGAGCGAGTTCAATATTCGAATAATCAATTCATTATTGCATTCTTGAAACGACTAGCGCGGTTCAAGTTTGAAATAATCAGTTCATTCATGCAATCTTGAGGGGTACGCTTCACTTAGTTTGACTGTAACATTAGCCGGCTTTCGAACAACCCGGCCCAGGAGAACATATTTCAGTAACATCCGTCGCTTTTAAGTTTTTAATTAATTCAATTCTAATTTTAAACAAATGAAAGAGATTTGATTAACTGCTTAGAGTCACTCTTCGTCTATTTATATTGCGCCAAAAAATCAATAAACGAAGGATTTTGTTCTTTTTACGAAATGTCAGCTTCATCCTGAAGAACTGGAAGTGTCCGATTATTTTTTCAGTCGAGTGAGATTAATGAAGTATTGTAGAAGGATGAAATGAATAATTTCTTGGCGTGGAGACAGCTGGAGAATTTTTCACAAAAAATGAATGTTTTAAAGATTACCACAGCTCGAAACTGCTGTGGAAACAAAAAGTCGAGCACGCTGTTTCTACAGATTTTTTCGGCTTGATATCTGCAAAGGAAATTTTTATGCCATAGCCGTTTGGCTAAGAATATTTCTACTTTAAATAAAGTATCCTATGTTATACTATCACAGGACTTCATTCAGTTTTAATTTAAACGACTTGTAATATAATGAGCCGTTAAACTGAAGTTTAGGTTGTCTTAACCATTTGTGCAGTCAGACGAGACGATAACGTTTACAGGTAATGACATTTTCTTTCCTAAATCTACACTCGATGTTTTCAATCGGAATATATATCAAGCCGAAACCACCGTAACGAGATAGCCACTAACACTAACCCTTCTTCATGATCTTCTTTATTACAAGATGCCGTGAAACTTTTCTCAAGGGCAACTGCTAAACACGACGTAGATCTAACTTCGAGTTTAAAAATAACATAACAAAGCACAACATTACACTTTGTTTGACTACGTAGGTGTGAACGGGCAACAGTTCTAGCTAATTGTTACTTGCTCGCGGCGAACAGTTTCCATAAGTTTAGAATGGTGCGCCTGATTGCGTGGAAATCAGTCATGATTGAATACTAACCACCCATCTATTCGAAGGGTATAACAGTGTTCATCAAATTGGTAGCTCAGTTTGGAAGGAGAAACAAAGTACTCGAGACTGAACCCGATAGACTGGTCTAAGTTTTATTTAGACTGCATGTAAGTTTTTCGTTCAGGGTAGGCATGGTAAAAAAGATTAAGTCAATATTTCGCTTTTACAAAAAATATGCATTTCTCGTCTTCGAGATCCAAGTTAAGCTTCGCCGCACTGAAAATGTAAAAGAGCCCTTTCAAAAAAACTAGCTTGAGGTTGTTGGTTAAAACTACTATTATAGCTGAAAAGTCGCACTATTGAATTTCTTGATCGTAGGATTCACACAAATTAAAGACCTATATTGCTCTACACCTTGCCAACTCGGTTTGAAGCAAGCATGGCTAACATACTGAGCAGAAGCCTTATTACGATCCTGTTTACCATCGTGTGGATGTCAAACTGCTGGGCTGAACATGGGTTCAGGAATTTGCTTTCAGGGGCGGGGCAGAAGACTCCATTTTCGTATATGCATCATCCGACGAAAAATGACGTCACATCCAGTCTAAACTGCGATTCCTAGCTCGTTTCGTAAAGCGTGAAAATGGCGTTTCGATTACTCAAGTTTTCCTTGTATTTGTAATGCATCAGTTCCGTTTCATTTTATAGTGAGGGTGGAAAGATGTTCCAAGCACATTTCTTCGACGTTTTAAGCGAATATTTCGGGAAAGGAGAATAGTTTAGTATTGTTTTGGAGGACAATAACAGAGAGCCTCCTCTCTTCGAATGGCGTATTTTACACATTTGCAGAACTGGTGTTGTTCCGACTTTTGGTTCTTTCTGTTCCTGACTCATTGATAACGCTAAGTGCAATAGCCTATAATGTTAACAACAACCAGGATCAAGTATTGCTGTCCATAGTTTGCACTGTGTACTCCGGGAACATAATTACCAGAAGCCGTTTAGTTGTGAAAGTCGCTGTCGCCAGAGCTTTAGTTGCTCTTTGCTGAAGTGTATTGGTACAGAGAAAAGCTGGATCGCTTGCTGAAGGAAGCTGAAGGTCAGTATCCCATACTCCTGCATCTCTCGTTGAAGATTGTTGTTTTCAGTAAGATACAATACAGGTATACTGGTACTTCGGGGTCATCGATTTCTTTAATTTCGTGGCATGAATTAATAATTACTGTCGATGCTTTTAATTTAAATTCACGTCCAGTACACACTTGATTGAGCTCATGTCTTATTTAAAGGTTAAGGAACAGAGTAAAAATTCGAGGAATATGTTAAAGTTCGATTCCTCTTGTCAGAAGGAATCTGTCATTGATCGAGTCCTGTATAAAGATCAGGTCCTGTTAGGGTGTTTGGGTGTATCATGGGGGTGTTGTTTGAGGCAACACACCAAAGTAGTAGTAAGGCCCCCTTTATATCATTTTGGATACACGGGACAACCCTCCCCCTAAAGCAACTCAAATAAATGTTTATACTCGTGAAAACCTTGTCCCTGTAGGCCGATTCATAGTTGAGTAAAGTGGGTAAGTTTCTAAAGAAACTATGGTGCTGCGTCAGTGGGAGTATTACAGGATAATTTGGTTTTATCAACTGAGTTGAAAATGTGAATTGGCCACTGTAAAGAGATTCAAAAGATGACGTTTTGAGTGCTAGCCCTTCATCAGAGTGAATCGAGGAATTGTGGTTTGTATGTGGTTTATATAGAGAAATATGGAGCTACGCTATTGGTTGGTGCCTGGCAATGTGAAAAACAACAGAATAAATTAGTTGAATGAAAAGTGTTCGTTGATACCGTGAGGATTAAGAGTGCCGATTTGAAAAATGATTTTTTGTTCTAGAGTTTTGCGGCTTTCTGTGCTTCCTTCATGTAGAGAGAGGCCGCAGACCGCCATATGTTGCTTCGAATGATTCGGCAGATTAAAGTGGCTAGCGACCGGTTTAGATGCGTTTTTGTCATTTTTCTCAACGTCGCGAAGATGTTCTCAGAATCGGTGGCCTAGTCGTCTACCTGTTTTGCCGATTCATAGTTGACCCTACACAATAATTATTATTCATGAATAACCGAAATTGAATAATCAAATGTGCAATATCTCTCCCTCGGTTATTCAATCATAGTGAGTTTTGCCTAGTTGATTTTCTCTTTGATACAAATCTCTGATTTAAATTTTAAATGTTGGCATTATGTGGAACTCGCCAAACGGAGAGTTTCCCGGTTATGCGAGCCAAACTGTTTAGGGCTGTCATTAAGGGTTGTAACCCAACC
>JAHPZR010018479.1:12500-15000 GCA_019787425.1 Platygyra sinensis | reverse complement strand
GGAACGATATTTGTCGTCTAAGATTACATTGTCGTCGGAAAGAATTCAAGGAGAAAGGAGACAAGTTGTCTGTTTTCTCTTCTCGATTCAGTCATTATGAAACCTGACCATGAGTATCTCTATCCTCGATGAGAGTTAGGTAGCTAACAAGTAACTTTATTTAGAGTCGTAAAAGTAGGGAGTGATCGCCCACTCTCCCGAACCAGAGACTCATGAAAAAAACTCGGACTATTTACAATTAACATTGCTATATTCGCTAAGATAAATTCAGAATAAATATAAAGAGAAGATAAATTATGAATAAAATATCGAATGTTCTTGTGGGAACCTATTCCTAATATTAAAACTTGGAGTTGGAAAATACAGTTCCTGCACTGGCACCCTGCAAACTCTATACCATTCAAACGGAATGAAAATGTAAAAATAGATAAAACTATATACAGTTCATACGCTGGCACCCTGTGAATTTAGCACTATTCAAGCGAGCACGAAATTGTGCTAAAGCAGTTCGGGATCGTTATCATTTTTGATAACCTCGACCAAAACAAACCATAAACCAATCGCTGCACAAGTTTTCGTTAACGTGACGTTATTTGGTAGCAACAGTGTATAATTCAATATGCCGGTCGACGAAGCGCTGCGATGAAAGGAGCTACTCATTAAAATGCAGCTTCATTAATTGAATTAAATTTATGTTTGCTTCATAATAGGTTATGGAATTATGGAATAAAAACAGAAATGTATGGAAGAAAACTGTCTCTGTCCAAAGATACTGCGAATTCAATTTCCTGATAGACACCGTATGATATTTGTTCCGCGAGTAAAATGACACAGCGAAGAGTAGACAACAAATATTCTTAAAAACTTAAAAACGTTCACTGGCTAAATACAATTAAAAACTTCAAGCTTTCGGCTGTCAGGCTACAGCCTTCAATGGATAAAAAATGGAAGAAATGACAGCTACAATAAATACAAAAATAGGTGAGACTATAAAAAGAATATATTAAAATGGGAGAAAAAATATGTGTTTAAGTGTCAATAAACTAATTGTTCTTTTTCAAAAGAATAGAGTATTGATTAGGGAGCGGCCTTGAATTGTTGTCTGCATGACTTGTCGAAGCGGTGTGCCATGATTCTAGTGTCTTGCGGATACGAGAAGAACCTTTGTCAATCACTTGGGAATTTTTAAAGTCAATAGAGTGATTTGAAGACCAAGCGTGTTTAGCGATGTTGGAACCTCTTGCGAAAGACTTCACATTCCTCATGTGCTCCTTTTTCCTAGTTTCAAAGCATCTGCCAGTCTCGCCTACATAGTTCCATGGGCAGTCAGCACAAGGTATTTTGTAAACCACGTTTGGTTGAAGATCAATAGGAGGTCGGGACTTAGGAGAGGGAAACTCCTGTTGTAATGTCTTGAATGGCTTACTGACAACTCGAACATCATGTTTTTTAAGAAGTCTTGTTACAGGCTGAGAAATTCCATTAATATAAGGGAGGACTGCATAATTAGAGAATTCGGAGGGTGTGGCCCATTTGAAAAACATGCAAACAAGTTCCTCAGGTGTTGGGATGGCGTTTGTACGCTGGGTGGAAGATTTCTTCTTTAAAATGTTAGAGATGACGTTTTGGGGATAATTGTTAAGCCGTAGAGCGTCGGTGACATGAGTAAGTTCAGTCTCTTTACCTTGTTTCGTGTTTGGGAGATTATTTGCGCGATATAATAAAGTCTCAGCTGCACTGATCTTGTGTCGTTTGTCGTGATGGGAGTAGAAATCCAAATACCTATCGGTGTGAGTTGGTTTTCGATAAACCTCAACAATTAAACTATTGTCCTTGCGAGTGACCAAGGTGTCCAGGAAGGCGATCTGATTATTATTTTCTTCTTCAATGGTAAAGGAGATGTGTTGATCAATAGCGTTAAGTGAATTATGGAAAGAAAAAAAAATCACTCTATTGACTTTAAAAATTCCCAAGTGATTGACAAAGGTTCTTCTCGTATCCGCAAGACACTAGAATCATGGCACACCGCTTCGACAAGTCATGCAGACAACAATTCAAGGCCGCTCCCTAATCAATACTCTATTCTTTTGAAAAAGAACAATTAGTTTATTGACACTTAAACACATATTTTTTCTTCCATTTTAATATATTCTTTTTATAGTCTCACCTATTTTTGTATTTATTGTAGCTGTCATTTCTTTCATTTTTTATCCATTGAAGGCTGTAGCCTGACAGCCGAAAGCTTGAGGTTTTTAATTGTATTTAGCCAGTGAACGTTTTTAAGTTTTTAACATGTCTTACCCTGGCTACGGTTCTTCTATTTTTAAACAAATATTCTATTCAAATGTCAAATGTCAAATGTTTGTTTATAGTGGTCATGCACTTAGCTACACCTAGCTAGTTCACAGGCATGCCACTCAAACTGAAGGAAACAAATACTTCAAAAGCGTTGTTTATTGACACTAATATGATAATAGCTTCCATTTTCACTCAGGCTTCA
>JAHPZR010018479.1:0-7500 GCA_019787425.1 Platygyra sinensis | reverse complement strand
ACAAATGGGAACTGCTCTATTTGCGATTTGCATTTACATTAATGCACCCATCTAAATTCATTGTATTTTTATCGTTTTTTTTTCTTTTTTTTTTCTGTTAATTTTAAGCTTAGCCCGTGCTAGCAGTAGTAGTCCTCATTTTAGAGCATTCGTAGCACAACAAGAATTATAAATTTAGGGTAGCTACTTAGAGAAACCATTAATACTGAGTTGTGGGCAATGCAATGAAGCAATAGTGTTCTACAAAGATATCCTCCCAGTCAAAATAAGAATGGCTTTTAGACTGGCCAAACAAATGCCGTTTGCAGTGTTTACTTAATGAGCCAAATTGATCTGCGAAAAATTCTATAGCACAATATTTCCGGCGGGGTACGAAACTTAAACACAAGGAGAGGGGGGCTGCAGTTTACTGGCAGGTTTTTTGTCTTGGATTTGTTTTTTTTTTTTTTTGAAATCTATTAATTTTTTCTGTGTAAAAGCAGGTCCGCCAAATAGATTTTGTGAGAAACAAGCTGGAAAAAGATATTCTGAAACTATATAATTTTATCTTATAAATTAAAGAGATCATAGCAAAACACGTTATTTAATTGTACCTCTAGCCAAATAAATCAACACGTTGAATCACATCAGAGAGATTGAAGGTGACACAGGGTGCGAACTCAAGGAAAGATGCAGTACAGTCACAGCAGTATGAGGTAACCCTTAAAATTGGCCTTTTGTGATCAGAGGGGAACTTTACAAGCCCTTAACTGATTCTGTCCGGCAGAAGATCAGTCAGTACATGTTTTGCTGTGTTTTGAAGATTTGACGTGTTTGTTAGCGAAGTCAAAATTACTACTGGTAAAGTATAATACTCACTCCTACACTCCAAACTCGAATCCTCTGTCTGTATTAAGGCAAAGTAAAAAAGACTCATCATGGCTCCGCGGAGTACCAACTGACCCCCACTGCACGGGCTACCCTATGGAGGAGTGCGGACTACCCCATGGACTATCCCCAAGGACTACCCTAAATAAACAAATAAATGTACTGTTTCGGTGGAAAGAGACATAAGAAGCCTACCTGCTCCAACTGCACGATCATAACTGTATCAAACACAGCCGCCATTTTCTTTTCACCAAATTCCTCTAGCCGGTCTTTTTTGTTTTTTGTTTTTCCATTTTCACCCATTCTTCGTGTCAAAACCCCGTTTCTCTGAATGGACTATTGAATACGTTCTTTTTAATCTGCTGCAAGTGTTTTCCATCCCCTTGAAATTTGCTGAAAAAGCAGCTGTTTTGAACTTCCTTAGAGCTGGAGAAATCGAGATCATCGAAGATGACGCCTCGACATTACGAACAAGCGAACTAAATTAATTGTATGATATTTTTAAGCACATTATTGTCGATAGCAAACACTTGAGGCAGATTAAAGAGATTGACATTCAATAGTGCTTACTGATCGAAACAGCGTCTTGGTTGGTGGCAGATGAAGAATTGAGGCTAAAATGAAAAAAAAAAAGATTGGGTCGAGTAAGGGGTTGGCAGCTCCCCACGTTTGGAATTCACTTCCCATTTTTATCAGGAAAGCTCCCACAGTTAACAATTTTAAAAGTTAATTTAAAACCTATTATATATCAAATTAGCATAGTTTTAGTTCACAGGAACTGACAATTGTATTGGTAATTTAATTTAATGTAAATTTTATTTTAATTGGCAAATGTTATTGGTAATTGAAATTTATATAAAGCGCAAACGATCATTCTGTCATGAAGCATCAGCTATATAAGTTTTAAACTTATTATTATATTATTATTATTATTATTATTATTATTATTATTATTATTACTGTCATTATCATTATCATGATCATTATCATGATCATTATTATTATCATTATCATTACTATTATTATTATTAAAAGAAAATAGCGGCTTTTTTTGACACAGTTATGATCGTGTAGGTGGAGCAGGTAGGCTTCTTGTGTCTCGTTACGTAGCCTTTGTTGGGAGTATCTTTGCCTATCGTGTTGTCTGCTCACTTGTACTGTTTCAAGTAATTCTTGTTCAGCTTACAGTTGCGAGTTGTCTAATTGTAATATTTGTAACCGCTGTTTTTCTTTTTCGTCTGAAATTAGAATGGCCGAAGAACAATAATATTTACGAAGGAAAGTGTTTAATCGGGATATCCAAACACTGAGAAAAGAGCTGAAAATACGACGAGCAGCGGAGTATTTGTATAGAAATAACAAGGTTTTTAGGGGTATTTGGGATAAATACCGCGAGTGATACTTGATATTTTGGTGAATTTTGAAGTATCACTCGCGCGCGCGCGGTATTTATCCCAAATACCTGAGTGATATTTAAGGAGTTTTGAAATATCACGAGCCGGTATTTATCCCAAATACCCCGAAGAAACCGTGCTATTTTTTGTTTATACTACAAGGCAAAGAAATTTCGCAATTTACGTAACACACATATTTTTATTTAGTCTCGCGCAATTAATTGGGTTTACAACAACACGTGATTAAACATGTGATCGCTCAAACATCGCACAACTTTGGATAAAACTGTACTCGAATGTCTGCAAGTCTCGGTTCTAAAGGGTGAAAGTTTTTAACAGGCTTGTCAATCAAGGTTTAACAATCATCTGCAATCGGTTCTGCCTGTGGAACATTGCACCTAGGCTCGGGAAACTTTTGGCTGAGCTGGTAGCTGATGGCTACTTGACAGCCGTGGAAATTGTTAATTGTCATCAACTGCTCTTCATTCATCATCATCGTGTTTTCCACAGCAGAGGAAAGGCCAACATTTTGAAGAGGACGGCGTTGGTTGGACGTGCTTGTCTGATCGGCTGAGCTTATGATTGACGAAATCAGCCGTTGTTCATTTTCATCGCCTTCTTCGTAGTCGGCTAAAGAGCGCTCGTTTGTATGGCCAGTGACGCCAATAATTGCGGAGCGAGGTTGGTTGGCAGAGTTGTGCAAGCACTGGGGTTTGTGAGCCTTTTATCCTTAATCTCGGCCTGAACAGCCATAGATTTCATGAAGGAATTAATGCTGTGGATTCCCACACCATACCACACTTCAGACTTCGGGCGCTTAATGACTGCGAGGTAAAATGGCCATTGCTTTCATCTCCTAAGGTCTGTGTGATAGGAACGTCTTCAGAAGCTTGACTGGACATCTTGGCCCACCAGTTGCAAACATTTTTGGCTGAAGAACTCTTCTTTTTCTGCGAAGGCCGCCCTGACGCGTCTTTCAGTGTGGGATTTTCTTCGTACTTGATGTACCCGACGCCATTGTCGTCTTTGCTGAATGAAATATCTTCCACATACATGTCGTAGTGCTCCTGGCAGCCTCGTAATCCGAAATGTTGCGTCAGAACAAACCACATTGTGGCTATTAGTGACTTCGGAGACTGGCTGTCAAGGAGCCTTTTAGACCACAACAACTCTTCATCTTCAGTGGTTAATGAGCTTTCCCTTCGAGTACTTTGCGACTGTTCACAAACTCTCTGTCCTTGGCAATGGAAATGTTGCTGCCTGCTTCCTTTAAATGACGGTCCAGGGAAGCTATCATTACCCGCAAACTGTCTGGCTCGTAGTCTGAACCATCCTTCTTTCTCATCTCGGCGAAAAAGCTTTGAAGCTTCTCGTCGAGTTCCTTGGTTTCGTAGCTTACAATATCCAGACTGTATCCTTTTTCTTCAGCCCATGTGGTCCAAACAGTAAGCCAGGTCTTAGCGCTTTTCTTTGTCTTCTAATTTTCGGCATTTTCCTTAAACTGTTGCAGTTCTTTCGCGTCACAATCGGGAAACCTGTCCGACATTGTTTTAAAATTAGAAACAATCGTTTCTCAGTTACCATGGAAACTACTTTTTACATGTAACTATTTCAAATTTGGCAATCTGCCGACAGAGGCGGAATAACGATTTTTTTTTCCTATTTGACCAGAAGAACCCATTTCGTTACCTGTTTTCGGAAATGGCATCAAAAGGTTCGATTTCCTTTTCTTTTCTTTAAAATTTGCAAAACTTGAAAATTCGGCCACAGGGCCTTCAGCGGCGGCCATGAGAACTGGAATTTGACACATGTTTAACATGCTCGTGTGGACGTACCAAACGTTGTCTTAACATGTCCTTCACACAGTTTGTGGGGCATCTCTTAAACTTTACAAGGGACTAAGTATTGTTGGAAAATGCATTGTTTTACAAAATAGTTGACCTTCGGAAGCTGAACAATTTACACACCTGAAGTGGTAAGGCTAAAATTAGCAAACTTTGAGCTTGTTAAATGCTGTCTGTTTTATTTCAGTCAGGTAAATAATTATAACGAAATGAAAGCAGGTTCTTTATTCTACTCGCCTGGAAAAAATTACAGGTGGCCCGTAGAATCTGTTCCGTTAAGAGAATTTTCCGTGAGGTCACTTTGACGCATATCTCGCTAATTATTCAATTGTAATTATTGCACAATTGTTGTCATTTCCGACTATCTTTTTTTTATTATTTTGCACATTCCCACCATTCTTTTTAAGGTATAGAATTGAAATAAATGCAAGATAAGAAGCCCAAACAAGGTTTTTCAACTCAGCGTATCAATAGACCAATTCAATCGCATCAATGGTTTTCCAATAGGACTGGTACTTTATCATGAGTCACGCAAACTACTTCACACGGTAGCGAGCGTGACCAGCTGGTTAAAAAAAAGCGTTTATATACGTGGCTAGATGGACCCTTTTGTCACTGATTTTATGCAGCATGACTTCAGGGTCTTTGTTCTTTCGTCTAGAAAGTAACACTGGTAGCTGCTTGTAAAAATAACTCCGTTGAGAGAATTTTTTTGTAAGGCTCCTTTTTAGCGCATCGTATCAGAGTTCACTTACCTAAATAAATCTCCCAGTTTCACTAATTAAACGGAACCGGCATTAAAATAGAATTAAACATGGAAAGAACTTTGCTTTGAATGAATGAATGTTTATTTGCTTTAAGGTTTCTGAGCGTAAGTTTTAATACTACTTGCCTTAGCCAATCACATTTTAGAAATTTCTTAGCTTGTAGTATAAATGGCGAAACATTCGAGGTGTTTGGATAGCCGATCCTGAAACACTGTCTCGAGTGTTTGATGTATCTCCTCAATCGAAACACAAGCTAAGGAGTAAGGGGAGAAGTTAAATCGTCAAAATCTATGCTAATTAAGTGCGGGTACCTTTAAACTACCTTCGCGTGATTTTTTTGGCCTAAACTTGATGAATTAGTAATGCATTTGATAAAGGATTATTCGGCCTTTGAACAGCTGAAGACACTTGCATATTTTCTGCAAATCAGAATAGTCCAAACCGTTCTGATCGGGACAATTTCATTTTAATTTTCGATTTTGTTTTCAGGCATTACCTTGTGTACAGGAGCGTTTGAGAGATTTTCCGTTGGGGTCAAACCACCCTGCAATTTTGATTTTTTTTTTTTTGGGGGGGGGGGGGAGGCTCTTTTGAGGGGGGAGGGGGGGCTCGATATATGCCATTTGCGTCTGATTAGACGATATCTTCCAAGTACATTTGATAACTTTGAAAAGCCGTAGATGTAATGAAGCCAGCGTTAACTTTAAATCGCTTAATTAATGAATTCTTGAAACGTCTTGAGCTTTTCAACATAACCGTTTTCAGGAGGTCATACAGGAGGCTTTACACTCTTAAATAAGGTGTGTACTGCAACACACCTTTTTTTTTGTCCTCAAAACAACACACATAAAGTTGTGTATAAATACACACCTTTTTATGTGTACCCCAAACACACCTTGGTGTGTTCCCAAGACACACGTTAAGTTGTGTTTCGCGCTTGTCCTAAATTTCACCCACTTTCAGGTGTGTTCTACAGAAAGATGTGTTTTGTCACACTTCTGGATGTATAACAAAGCACACCTTTAGTTGTGTTCTCATAACACACCTTACAATTCACCCCAAACTATAACATTAACATAATCATTTACGCAAAACATCAGCAGTTGTCCACAAGTGGTTTATTGCCCTTTTAAAAACAATCATGTTTCCCTTAACATGGAGTTCAAAGCGCACATCAATCTGTGAAACTAAAAAGTAAAAAAAAGAAATAAACTCAAAAGTATCTCTTTTGGAGAGAAACAATAAACAGACAAAAATGTGTCTTTAAAGATTTGTCTTTAAACAGCTTGTCTGGTGGTGTTGTCGGCTGAAAAGAAGAGAGATACATTAGCCATCACAATAAAAATGCCAAGACATCATTCCAATCATTGGCTACACGATAAATTATACCATAGTTGGAAAAAAGTGTCTTGAGAAGACAACCACAAGTTGTGACATGCATGCATGGAAACAATGTATATCTAACTGGATTTGTCGAAAGGTGGCTGCACAATTCGTGAAAACAGGCAAATTCTGCCGCCGTCACAAAGTACAAAAGCCTTCCATCCCCACCCCGGTGCTTTGGTCACACAACTGCCAATCACCCACCTACTGCACACTGTGGGTTTACTCCAATTGGTGATCAAAAGCAAACTATCATTGTTTTAAATACTGATATCTTCTTTGGATTCATGGATGTTCCCTCATCTTCCAATAGTGACAAATGAAATGTCCAAATACCTGCATGGCTTCTTTGTTAAGACAGTCGGATCATGTTGAAAGATTACTGGAGAGCTTAAAGGGACACAGTCAACTTTGGGACCGTGCTGACCTGGACACTAGTTTTCTCACTTTGAAAAAAGTTCGCCCTAACCTGGCATCAAAGTTCATCTAGAAACCCGCTTCAATTTTCGCAGTGCTTTGCTTGATTTTCAATCGTTTACTGCATGAAAAACCTGTTTTTTATGTCCTTTTCTCGTTCTTTGATATTACTTTATCATATTTGGTTAAAAACAGTATTTATCGCAAGCAAATCAGGGGCGGGGGAGAACACTTTGCGACGCCTGGCACTTTTTGTGTATATAGATCATCCAACGAAAAATGACGTCACATCCGGTAAAAAAGCGAGCTGAGCGGGAAAATCAAATTTCATTATGGCATAATCGTTCTCTCAGTAAGTAAAATGCCAATATTTCGCAATGGACAGGATATTTTTAACGTTTTATTTGGCCACGATAAACAACATTTTGTCCTCTTCCTCGTCATATCAGTGTTTTGGAAGAACAAAGCTATTAGTTATTCAAAAACACGCTGTTTTGAAAGCGTGTTTTTTTACGAAATGTCGTCATTTCTTCGTCGCTGAATTCCACAGGACTCATTGTTTGCCTGGAAATAATGAATTTTAGGTAAGTTGCACTCAATTAAAATATCCTATTCTCGTAGGTAGGCATTACACTAACGGAAAAACGCAATGGCAGTTTTCTAGACGTGGGAGAACATAATTACCAGAAGCCCGTTTTTTTAAAATTCACCTTTATCAAACACTCCGGTGAGAGTACTCGAGAGCTATTAATCATATCACTGCAAGAATTGACTCAAGCACAGAGAGTGCTTTGCGGATCTTTCTTGCCGATCGACACTAACACAAAC
>JAHPZR010018478.1:0-20892 GCA_019787425.1 Platygyra sinensis | reverse complement strand
GGCGAGCCCGTAGGGGGAGTCAAAATACAAACAACGAGTAAAAATTCTCAGCGATACTACTCAACAAAACGTCTAATAAGAGGTTTATTATCCAACACACCACATTGGCATGTTCGTGCGAGCGAATTTCGTGGATATTTATTTACAGGGAATTTGTGACAGAAGTATGCGGCATTCCTGCTGGGCTGGTAACCTTTTACTACGCGTTTGAAGCTTACACAGCGCATCTGAAGCCATTTCTGCGGAACTTCTTCGTTTACGAAAAACGCGTGCGCTACACTCCGGACTCAAGTAACTCGAGCTTCCAGGATCTGGTTATGGATTTTCAACGCCTGTTTTAAACAAATCACGAGTTCGAAAATCGAACGTTCGTTTGGGTTCGATTGATTTTTTTACTTTTCAGGGAGTTCGATTTCGTTTGATTGCCGAATTCAATTGAACTCAATCCATGAATTGAGTTTGATGAAGTTCGATTGGGTTCGATTTACTATGTCGGGAAAACTTTAGACCAGAATAAGTCATGACACTTCGCAACAAATTACATGATCTTAAATCTTTGATCCGTGGTGTGGCATCAAAAGAAACCGTAATTTGTCACCTGACAAAATGCCGCTCTGCGTATGACATGCATGCATCATGTGCTAGTATTAGCTTGTGTTTACAGTTTTTATCTTTTCACGGATTGTGAGCATCATGTGGTGACGGGAGATCAAGAGTTTTCCAATATGTCACCTGATAAAATGCTGCTCAGCGTATGACATGCACGCATCATGTGCCAGTAATAACTTGTGTTTACAATTCTCACGAGTTCAAACCAAATTATGTGAGAAAAGCATCAATATGTCTTTTGACGGATTGTGGGCATCCTATGGTCACGGGAGGACAAGAGTTTTCCAAGAGGTGAAAAATTGACTTTTTTTCCTTCCTTCCACTGACGAATTCCATTTTACATCATTTTACATCTATTGTCGCCAAATCCAGGAGAAGCCTCAGACGGTAAGCCACTCTACCCTTTTTTTCGTAGGTAAAATATCAACTTATTTTTTAATTGACGTTCTCCTCAACCTCTTATTTAGATCCTTACATTGAGGGCGGTAGCATGAATTGACTTGTTTACATCTCTAAGATAGTACGGCGCTCGCAGTGGTTGCGGTCAATTTAGCGCACCGTACTCTCCGATCCTGCACGGACCGCGCAAATTTAAATTTATTTTGTTGCCAAACTGTTGCGTGATTTATCACCAAATTTTCTTAACTTGTAATTGAGTTCTTTCTTCGAAAGATAACTCGAAGTACCTCTTACTAACTGAGTTTAAGGTCCGTACCGTAAGTTACCGACCGAGTTTTTTTCCCCTTCGCGAAGCGCTTGGGTCATCATAAAACGAGGATCTGTAACTTACATTATTACACGACTAAGTTAGTTCAGAGGGCCATTAACTAAAATTGCTCCGTTGCCGGTCCAATATTCTCTAAGTATTGAACCGGGCACTGTCCCGAATGATCCCGCACGAAGATTTCTCGTAGTTTTACTTCTTCTTTTTCTAAAAGTATTTACTCCACATAAAATGTCATTTTTGTTTTCTTCCAACTTTGTTTTTCTTCTTTTTGGAAACGTCAGACGTGAGTAAACGTTCAGTTTGCCGTAAATAAAAATTGCGCGCTTGAAGTTTATGGTGTCTTTCCAGTCTATCATTTGGGTTTTTCTTCAGTCGTGTAATAAATCTCTTATTAACCAAGCTTGCTCGGGACCGTACTGGGAGAATATCGGCCCTTGGTCTTTTTTGTACGGACCTCGCTGCGCTCGGTCCATACTGTCAAGACCTCGGGCCGATATTCTCCCAGTACGGCCCTCGCGCTTGGTTAATAAGATATATGTACGGACCGAGAAGACGAGGTTAGTAAGATATTTATTATATCTCTATTGTGTATTAGTATTAGTATTGGTATTAGTACTATTAATTTTATTCTTTTTAGCTTCACTTGAAAATAGTAGACTAATAGATTCACTTGACCTAAATCAAACGAACAATTAATCTTCATTGATTATAGATCATGCCCAAGAACGTTCAATGCAGTGAAGCTCGATTAATTTTAGAGGCTTAATTTGAACCTTCACATAAGGGAAGCGAATTGCTAACACGAAAGTACGATAAGCTAAAGGGCGTATTGTTGAAGCGAATAAAGTTTGAATGATCACCTTTTTTTCTCGCAAAGACGCTGTAAGAATTATCACTTCGAGTGAAATAAAAATTTCCACAGTGAAAGCATTTGCTACTTCAGCCACCAGGCACACACATCATGTAGTTTTTCTCCCTATGATTATTTGATCTAGGCATTTTCCATTGTCAGTGTATCTTTATTTATATGTTTTGTCATTTTTGTGTAAACATTTAACAAATAAAGAAGCCTGAGCCGTGTATTACACTACGATCAAAGACGACGGAAATGTAGAAAACACGAACCGCGGGCTAGTGTTTTCTACATTTCTTGAGTGTTCTCGAAATCTAGTAATTTTTCTTTATTTTCGCCATTTACACGGTATAGTTTTTCTCGCACACCGACAGTTAAGGTGATTCTTCAGAAAAAAAAGGTTCTATAATTTTTTTTAAAAAACGTTCCTGAAAAGGCCCATGCCGATGAATGTCAAAAAAAACTAGAAAGACTCGACTTTTGAGGCAGTTTTAAACGACATCGATCCAAAACGTTCTTCCACTACTAGCTTTGGAGTCATTATTTACATCCTCGAGTAACTTGCTTTCTGCATCCTTTCAGCTATATCCGTTTTCCCATCGATGAATTTTCTTTTATTCCTCTGTACACCAAAATTATGCAATAAAATATACAAGTCCCCGTCCTTGTTTAAGAGCTAAAGAGCAGCAGGCCTCTCATTTGAATCTCGGAAAGTGCGCAGGCTTATTGGCCTGATTACGTGAGTTGATGAACTTTTACAACTAAAATTGGTTTGAGTTTAAACAAATTGGTTTGGGTTTTGAAAATTATTTTAGTTTCTTAAACTAGTTTGTGTTTTGATAAACTAATTTGTGTTTTTGAAAGCTGATTGGTGTTTTGGTAAATGTTTCATCATTTTTTTACCTTTCTGAGCCACCGAACTACCGCTAATGCTCAGCGCAAGACGAGCACACTAACTCGTGTATTTTCGTTTCTTGCTTTTAGAAGATTATTTCGATTGACTGTATTATGCTAGTTTCACGGTATTGTTACTGACAGTGCTCCATTATTCATGTGCCAACTGAATCTGGCTGGCTTTCGTCATGGCTTTAACACAGTGTCGTGATCAGTAGCAGGCAGGCAGGCATGATAGCAATCGGCGTACTATCAATGCCATAGTTTGGACGGGACATATCATTCGAGTGCTTAACAAAATCGCACGACCGCGAAGCGGGAGTCCGATTTGTTGATCATGAGTATGATTAAACACGATGTCCTATAGCTATTACAATTCCCCACAAAAGTTAAAGTCTCTTTTGAAAAAGAGCTTCCAATAGTCATTTTTAAATATCATAGTTAACAAATATGCTAAATAACTTGCAGAATGGCTGTTAAGTTTCTTCAGGAGCCCATCTTGGTTTCTTTTTAAACAGTCATCCGAGATTAAACCTCCACAATTTTACAAAGTCAGTCTCTTGAATTGGTTACTATAGTGATTGTAGTCAATGTCGTGATTGGTGGATTTAGTTTAGAGGACATAACATGATTCGCTCATGAAACTGTGCGATTACTGCCAACTGTTCGATTACCACTTTGCAGATTAATTAGAGAAAAAAACACAGTTAATGCACCAATCACATTTGAGGAAATTGTAATTGCTATGATTAATAATGCTCATACGTTTTCTTGAATGTGTAGATGGAGCGCTACGTTCTTTTAGTCTTCACACTGCTATGCATTTACGTGACCTTCTCCTATGCTGAGGAAACCAAGGAGGAAACAATCTCAGTTTCGCACCTGGAGTCACAACCTAATGTATGTATGTACGTATGTAGTACATGTGCACCATTTAATCAGAATCTCTTCACAGCTTATCTTAATAAAAATATATACCTCTTACTAACCGAGCTCGAGGAAGGTACTGTTAGTAGTCTCCCTTGCAGCCGTTTTTTAGGGAGAGCGTTGTGTGACATTCCAAAAAAACGGCTGCGAAGGAGACTATACTGTTAGATACGGACCGAGTTTTTTCCCCATCGATTTATGACCCACGCGTGAAGCGCGCGGGCCATAAACCCTAAGAGAAAAAAACGACGATCCGTAACATACAGTACGGATCTATAAGGCGAGGTTAGTAAGATATTTATTATATCTCCACTGTGTGTCTGCCGGGTTAGGAAACGATTTTATTCACGAGGAATGGCTTTAAATTTCTGACACAACATAAAAGCAAAACAAGTCAATTTGGTGACTCTAAAATCGTGAGCAGGTTTTACAGGGCAACGAACTCGACCGGGGCCACCCAACCAGGGCCACCCAGTAGTAACAGAAAGTTTCAAAACTTTAGTTGATACAAAAGTTAAGAGCACTTGGCGATAAATCATGAACATTTTGGTAACAAAAAGGCTTTAAGTTTTTAGTGGGCCATACAGTAGAATGCGGTGCGCTAGATTGACCAATCACAGCGCTAGAGAGGAAACACTGCATGGGAGAGCCATTACAATGTAGATATGTTAAATTGAGCTGTAATAGGCAACCGTGTAATTTTATCTTTGTTGCAGATTATCTGCCCAGATGGCACAGACTGCGGCCAAAACAGAACGTGTTGCCCAACCACACTACCCGGAAGGTTATGGGCTTGCTGTGACCGGAGATATGGCCCTACCGCTGTGTGCTGTAGCGATTATAGAACTTGTTGCCCTTATGGTTTTATTTGCATAACTTCGATGCGGTTATGTAGGAGGGTGATGCCTTCATCTGTATTGCGAGTGCAGGCCATTCCGTTAGTTAACAGTGCAGAAAAACGTTGCCGTGATGGTACAGCTGGTATGGATCCAAAGGTACGCAGAATTATACCTTTAAAACGGACAGAATCAGCGTTTAAGAGAAGTGGTCTCAGCGACACCTCCAGCGACGTTTTCTCCCCTGATGAAAAATATCAGTGCCCGGATGGAACAACCATTTGTGAGTTATCTTCTGGAATATATGGCTGTTGTCCCATTGAAAATACAAGGTAAATAAAAATATTGGACACAATTCTACCTCCACATTTGTCAGAGAGTAATATATGTAATATTTTGGCAAGAGAACCCATATTTCTTGGCACTGGTAAACTGTGTTTCATTGCCCGTCACTGAATCAACTATTTTTATACTTATTTTGTGAAAAACAACTTATATACTCCAATTGATAGCTTCGTCAATGCATGTATAACTTTGATTTGCTGTTTGTTCTTTATTGTTTTGTTTCCGTTTATTTTTCCTATCTACGACATCTACTAGCCTATTCGTTTATGTCTTTCTCTCAGAGATGTTTCGCATATCTTGTTCTTTCATTATATTTCTTATTCTTGTGTAATGTTTTAAGATATTGTTAAAAATAACGAGAAGAAGAGGAAATAAGTTCTGAGAACAAATTACTTTCGGCTAGTTTTGCCTTTGAAGGATCCCTGTCACTTTTTCATCTTTGTTGTCGTTGTTTTTATTGTTGTTACAGCTGTTGCTTTTGTTTGTTTCATGTGCAGTTTTCTTATTCTTATTTTCAGACGCCGACCCTGAGGCAGAGGACAGAGGACCTTAATACGACTTAAATTTAGAAACAAAAAGCTAAAACAAAATTTTAAATAGGAAAAATTCTGGACAAACATACTGGATTTTAATTTAAAGGACATTGACATTAAGGTCCCAGATTACTTTTTTGAAAATTATTTTCAGTGTGTTTTCAACGGACCTTACATAATTTTGGAAGATTTTGGTTCTTTTCATCAAGCAAAAGCAATGAAAAGAACCAAAATCGTCCAAATACTGCTACAAAGCCAATTTATATTCTTAGCATATTTTTGATCTTTATTCGTGGGCTTTTATTCGATTCTTTGGTCATGAAATTGGTTGCAGCGAATGTTCGATTTAAATATTGATTGTTTTTGGGCGTGGACTTGTTTTGCAAACGCTGTTATTACTATTGTTATGAATGATATATACATATATATTTTTTTCCCTCGTTTATATTACTAAAACCTGCATTGGCAAATCACTAATCAATTTGTAAACACAAGTTTCTCACGAAGCTCCAAGCGTGTGTTTTTGTTTCCGTTTTTCTCTTTGTTTCGCTCTGCAGGTGCGTGTTTTTTATTTATATTTTTCTATTTTTTTTCTCTTTTTCTACATCATCTTTTTTTTTTTATACACAGACAAAAGATTATCGTAAATATGATAGATATATTGTTATTTTGATTTGCGCATTGTAAATTGCCAGTCAATTTTACTGCCGATATTTGTCAATTAATATGTTATGTAAGTATTGTAATAAGGTGTGATATTAAAATAAAAAGGGAAAAAAGCACTGTTTGTCAGAGCCAACATCGGTTTCATTAATTAATATTCAGTTACTGGTTCTCCCTTTTTCAAGAGAATCTAAGAGATCCCGAATCTCGTTTTTCTTTCCCAGAAAAATACTTTTTAAAAGTCTTATTACCACAAAAGCTAATAAATGTAAGATATAGATTGGCCCTTTCGATTGATATTTTAAAATTATGCATGTTTTTAAAGGTTCCTGCAAAAAAGAAATAGTTTTTTTGTATCTCAGTATGATGAAAGAGGACGATATGGCAATTGTGACCTCGTGGTTTTCTCCGAGGCCTTTACTCTCAGTGAAAGCTTTTAAGTGCTTCACGAAGTCAGGTCATTGTGTTCGTCGCCGCTTAGCGGAACATTGTGGATCGCCGGGGTTCTGGCACTAGAACTAGAAGTATCGTCGGTTCCCACAAATTGAAAGATAAAACGAGACCAAAACTCTTACTGTAGCAGAGCTGACACTATTTGCCATATCTAGGGTCATCTAGTGTTTAAGCTGTTGAAAAAATCTCCTCAAGGTACAATAAACGTGAACCTGTGAACAGACTGAACAGCTTGAGCAACTCAGTCAGTTGACGGCATAGAGTCGATAACCGGTATGTTATTACACCACGTGGAATTTTCTGGCATCTGGTTAAAACAAAATACTCTCTGACAACTCTCTGACAGTTTCAATTAGATAAATACTGTGGTATCTAAAAGATAGTAATGCTGAGGCTTATTCTGTCGATAGTGACGTATTTTACGCAGTGATCCAACTACAACTACATCCAATCAAATCGCAAGTGTAACCTCGCAAAACTTTAAACCACAATAAGTCATAACACTTCGCCAGCAATTCGCATGATCTTAAATCTTTGATCCGTGGTGCGTCACCTGACAAAATGTCGCTCTGCGTATGACATGCACGCGTCACGTGCCAGTATGTATTAGCTTGTGATTACAATTTTTATCTTTTGACGGTCACGGGCGATCAAGAGTTTTCCAAGAGGTGAAAAATTGACTTTTTTCCCTTCTCTCCACGGACAAATTCTTTTACATCATTTTACATCTATTGTTGACAAATCTAGCAGAAGCCTCAGACGGTAAGCTACTCTACTCTTTTTTTTTAGTTTTTCATCTGCAGAACCTTACGCCAAGAGATTTCTGATAGCGTTACCGGCTTTGTTGGAGACGAGAACGTTAGCAAATATTTAACAATTATCCTGCGAAATCGCGCGGAATATCGTCTGATACTTAGTCGACGAGGCCGTAGGCCGAGTCGGCTAAAATCAGACGATATTCCGCAAGATTGAGCAGGATAATTGTTTTATTATTCAACAAATTGATAACAAAATTGATTACCAAGCTCGTAACATTTTTAAACCTTTCTGTCGACATTTTTTCACTTCACTTTTTCTTCCCACGTACGAAGCTACGTATATCGCCGGATATCCGTCACCTACGGATGACGGATATCGAGAGCATCATGACCATATTTGGATAGTGTTACAATTTGTTGAATAATAAATCGTTATATCATACCCTGATCACAGATGTTTGGTTTAAACAAGTGTCTTACTGAAGCCGATGTTTCAGCCAATTGAAGGGTTATTGATGTACTGACTGAACGATTACTTTATAGAGCAGCATATCTCATTTCAACCGCTGGATACTTCTGCGGGTAATATAGAGCATTCCGCTTCCTCTCCCTCGGAGTTTCCCAAATAAAAAAAAGCTGATTGTTTGGTTAATTGCCATAGATATACCCACCTCTCTAAGCTTTCCAGAATAGCAAGATGAAGCTTAAAGAATTAACAAAGCACAGAGAGCTCTCAATTATACATATAATTTATTTCGTTTAAGTGATCTTCACAGCAATTGACAACAGGCGATGCTAAATCCTGGACCGGCGGTCAAATATTGATATTCGGGAGCTTAACGAAACCGTAACGTAACGTAACGGCAACTAAAGAAACCGTTTGATTATGAGAACGATAAACGCGAACCATGACGGCTAATTATTGAAATTTTCAGTATTCCCAATTTATCGCGATCGCTGTGTCCTAGATTCTCTTTCGTGAAATCTTTGACAGTGATAAATGACTTGAGGATACCGCGAGACTCGTAGGTAAAATATAAACTTACTTCTTAATTGAAGTTCTCCTCAACTTCTTAAGCTCCTTGTATTGAGGGCGGTATCATGGATTGACTTACTTATATCTCTAAGATAGTACGCTCGCAGTGGTTGCGGTCAATTTAGCGCGCCGTACTCTCCGATCCTGCACGGACCGTTGAAATTTAAATTTATTTTGTTGCCGAACTGTTGCTTGCTTCATCACAAATTTTCTTAACTTATATAGCAAGTAAAAGTTTAAAACTTTCTTTTACTCTAAGTTGTGTACTAAAGCGTGCTAACGACTTAAAAACGATTTCAAATTGACTCGTTTGCCCCTGTTCAGGAATTTGAAGTGAACGGTTCAACTCTTCAGTTCAACTCTATTTCCCGTTACTTGGTGCATTTCGATTACAATAGTTCAGTGGTCTTTTTGAAACGATAGTGCAACTCAGTTTTTTTTCAGTTTTTTAAGTCTTCAGGCATGCTGCGTTCAATATTTTTCGCTAAATCGATGCAACTCCCCACTCATTGCGCATGCATTCAATCGATGTAAATCAAACGAACAATCAGAGATTCTTCATTGGTTATCATGCCGAAGAACGTTCAATGCAGTGGCATGAACCTCGTTTACATTTAAGGGAAGCGAACTGCTAACACGAAAGTACGATAAACTGAAGGGCTTATCGTTGAAGCGAATAATGTTTAAATGATCAATTTTGCATTGTTTTTTTTCTCAGAGACGCACGCACTTAAGAATTATCACTTCGAGTGAAATAAAAATTTCCACAGCGATTCAGGATGTGTGTGGCGGCCAAAGTATCAACTTCTTTCGAGTTGGACACGATCTACTTTCGAGTAAAAAAGAAAGTTACATTGAGTTTAAAAAAATGAAATGCAAGAGTATTGACTAAAAATCGGATTAATGCCCGTGATAATACTATTTGTATCATTTGTATCTATGTGTTTTATATAGGAAATTTCGTAATTAAACTAAAAATGTCTTTTGAGAACTTCTTTTGAGTTAAAACGTCTGTAGCGCTTTTCCTAAGACTTGAAAATTGTAGAAAATATAAAGCGCGCGTAATTGACGCGAAAATCACGTGGGTATTCAATTACACGGACACTTCTAAACGGACACCCACGAGATCGCGCGCCGATTACGTGACACATAGGTGCGTGGAGAACCAATCACTAACGAACACTTTGTTATAGATACGATAAATGATGGTGATAGGACAAAGCGGAGTTCACTCGGACTGCAATCATACAGGTGATAAACAAAATCGGACGACCGCGAAGTGGGAGTCTGATTCGTTCGTTAATCACGAGTATGATTGACACCGAATTGGACGACCCGATGTCCTTTTACCAATTAATCATAACCATTACAATTCCGATCAAAAGTAAAACTTTCATTTGACTGAAGAGCTTTTAATAGTCATTTGAATATCATAGTTAATAGTATGGAGAATAGTTTTCAAAATGGCTGTTAGGTTTCTTCCAAAACAGTCAACAGAGACTTAATCTCCGCAATTTTACAAAGTGAGTCTCTTGATTCGGTTACTATAGTGATTGTAATCAATGTTGTGATTGGTGTATGTGTATTTAGTTTAGAGGACATAAAATGATTGGCTCATGAAACTGTGTGAATACAGCCAACTGTTCGGTTACAATGTTCGATTAAAACTTTGCAGATTAATTACAGCAAAAAAACCGCAGTTAATTCACCAATTACATTTGAGGAAATTGTAATTGTTATGATTAATAATGCTTATACGCTTTCTTGAATGTGTAGATGGAGCGTTACGTTCTTTTAGTCTTCACACTGCTATGCATTTACGTGACCTTCTCTTATGCTGAGGAAACCAAGGAGAAAACAATCTCAGTTTCGTACCTGGAGTCACAACCTAATGTATGTATGTGTATGGTGGCCGAGAACTGCCAACAAAAAATTCACATATTTTTGTGGAATAAGTGTTAGTTTCACTGAGAAATAAATCAAAACTAACATAAAACACGACGTAAAATGACATGAAATTCAAAAGTACATTGAATCTGAAAAGTAAAACCACTTTACTTTTAAGTTAAACTAAAATGGAAATACAATTCAAATTGAACTGTAAAATCGATTTCAAATGAAATTCAAAGTGCAAATGAAAGTGAATTACGAGTGTGAAATAAAATGCAAATAAAACGCAGAGTGAAAGCCAACCGAAAACGAAATGCAATTGCGCAGCAAACACGCTTCAGAATTAAATTAACGCACAATCGAAACAAAATATAGAAGTCGAAATGTTTGTAAACTGAAATGAAATACGTTTTAAAAAAAGAATGAAAAACAATATTAGTGGCAGCGCTCGGCCATACCAAAACTGACATTCACCTTAGATTACAAAGTGAAATCAAATTTTCGCATGGCCGAGCGCTGCCACTACCAGCGTACCTTGCGGTACTCGTATTGTTGCACGTGGTTCCAACATGGCGGAGTGGAGGAAGTTTGCAGCAAAGCAGAAAGCGAAGAGGAGAGGTAAAAATCAAGTTGTAGAAGAGAGTAAAGTGGCGGAGGAAATCGTGGTGCAACGCATGAGTGGGGATGTAAGTGGGAAACAACAAAAATACTCTCGCATTGGAGCTCAGGAGTACGTTCCTTTTGAGCAGGACGAGCTTTCTATTCATAACATCAAGGAAGCCTGTCAAAAGTATTTCGGGCCCCAAATTGAGAAAGATCTTGTTTGTGATGTGTTAGCGGGGGAACGTGGACCATCATGTAACAAGATGGCTCAAATTCCAAACAAAAAAGTGTTTTACGTCCGGTTTGTCAAACCAGAAGGGGAACTTGAGGAAGAAGAGAATCGTAGCCGTGAGGTAAGCGTCAATAACAAGTGAATGTTAAATTCAAGTGTTGCGCTCTGTCAGTAGGTGATTTTGTCCAAACGTTGAAGCTTACTACGAATATTATTCATGATAGCAGTTAGGTATGTTAAGTATCAGTCACGGCCCGATTCTGATACTGATCGATCAATTAATTATTATCGATTGTGTACCAGTCAAATCGAAGCTCGAACATCCCCCGGGGCATTTGAATTTTTGGAAAATATTTGTTCAAATCCCCTCCTCACCGGGCCGAAAAGTTGTTCAAATGCCCCACCCCCGGGATAATCACTAGATCACTGTTTTAACTTTTCAGTAGCTTCTATTATGCTTCTGAAGCTGTGCATGTTAACATGGTATATTAGACAGCACATATTTATTTAGAAAACATTCCTAAGAAAGCACGTGCATTGATTGGTTAATAATCATGTTTGTATAACTCGGTGGAGACACAGAACTATCGCACGCTGTTGACGTAGTGATGGCACAAGCAAAGAGAATTTACAGTTTGACAAGTTGTTTTCCTTTTTCGCGTCGTGATGTTTTCTAAGTAGTAGATAAAATATGAGCGGGAGATCTGTATGGGCGTTTACAATGGCGAGCCGATAGGCGAGCCATTGTAAACGTTCATACAGATCTCACGCGAATATTTTATCCTACTTGGGAAATGAATACATTAAATTGAATGCAAAGTATTGTTATGGGATTCGTTCATTGGACATGCATGCCAGAATGCCATACACATCGGACGCAAATATTTTCACCTACTTGCGAAAGGAAAACAATAAATTGAATGCAAAGTATTGTTTTGTGACATGGATGCCAAAATGCTGTACGTCCCACAGGAGACAGTGCATGAGACAATAATAGAAATATTCTAAATTTTCAGTCACTGCCAAATCGCCAGTATGGCAACAGTTCGTTTTCGTCCGCCGAAAACTGAAAAGGAAGAAATTTTGTTATTGTCTGAAACCGTACCTAAAAACACCAAGTACAATACAAAATGGGCGGTGAACGTTTTTACTGCCTGGCAGAATACGAGAATGAACAAAAAGCGCAGTTGGAAACATCTGGAGGCAACGGACTTGAGTCGACCAATGTCGAGGACTTGTCAGTCCCACTCGAGCACATGTCCGCCGACAGTTTAAACTTCTGGCTCTGCAAATTCATTTGTGAAGTTGCGAAGCAAACCGGGGAACGCTACCCTCCTAAGACGCTGTACCTACTTGTTTGCGGCATTAATCGCCATTTGGGAAACGTACAAGGAGAAAAGGCGTTTAACATACTGGAGAAAAGTGACAGGAGGTAAAACGACATTCTTTGAAGCAATATTTCATGGCATTAAATTCTATGATGAAAATATGTCCATTTTGTTATTCATTTTAATCAGTAGAGATCTGTATCAAAAGTTTATGAATACTAATTAGCTGAGCAGGAGTTTGTATCAAAAGTTAATTCTACTGTTTAATAATTCATCATATGCCTTTCCCTGCTACCTATTCAATCCCTCCCCGAGCTTTCAGACAGTTGATTTGTATTGGGGTTTACAGTTGTGTACATGTGATCTGAATATTGTGCTGGGATTGGTTTGCACGCTCATGAATAATTAATGAATTTTACAAAAGAAATTGGAGACATATACTCCGTGTTTCTATCGAGTTATACAAACGCTCATGAAAGGTTGGGAGAACTCGAAAAAGCTGTAGAAACACTCGCCTGTGGCTCGTGGTGTTTCTATAACTCGATATAAACATGGTACATGTTTTCTATTTCTTACATATTAAATAGCTAAAACTTCATTCTTAACTCCTTCAAATACAAAACAGAGCTTGTGTAGGCCTTTGGTTTTCAACCAATCCGCCACAAATACGCAATCTTTTCCTTTGAATTCCTTTGAATTGCCCGGGGGTGGGGGATGTTCATCTGGGTTGTCAGTCTGCAACCTTTGACAAACAGTATTCACATTTAAATGGGAAATAAATACATCAACAACTTCGTACATGTACATGTAATCATAGAAATCTAGTTAACTTAAATGGTAATAGTGTTGCAAAATTCTTAAAAATGCTTTTAACCTGCATTTTGTAATGTTTGAATTCTTTCTTGTCCTTTATTAATTATTTATCTTTTCCACATTGTATATATCAAAGCCCAAGAGAGCACGATATGACAAGGCTTCAACAACTACATGTAGTTCACTTCCAAGTCCTAAGAAGCAGTATGGGAGTCTAGTCAGTAAAGTTTACCCCAAAAGCCTCTCAGTTGTAGAAATGTTAAAGCTGGGGAAAGTCATTGCAAAGAACACAACTACCGTTATTGATATCTTCATGTTTAACATCGAGCATATGGAATGGTCCACTGCACCCGTGACTGTAGAATTTAGGATAGCTGACCAGCCATTCGCATCTGGTGGATTTAGGGAGGCATTCAAAGCTACTAGTGACACTCTTGGATTTAGTGGAGTGACTTGGGTAATCAAAAAATACCTAAAGGGTACTTTAGAGGATATTGTCAAAACAAATCAGACTGTTGAGAGTCACACGAGGAAGGCTGTCCAGATGCATCATTTGGCTAGAAATTTCACATCCCAAATGAAAGAGAAAGTGGAAAAGGAAAGATTAACAGAGTTTGGCACTACCTTTCATTATAAGAAGGTATTCCTAGGCAAGATGAGTGATGGTGACTATGTGACTATTGAAGAATTCATTGATGGTGTGTTTGTTAAATATATCAACAACAATGGGGACATTTGCGCCGAAGATGATGTCCTGTGTGACAAGGCCCAGTGTTTTTCACATTTCACATATGAAAAGTCACAGGGAAAGCTCATGGTACTAGATGTTCAGGGTGCAGGACTTGCCTTGTATGACCCTGAAATTGCCTCAGCAGAATTAACTGATGGTGATGGCTCCTTGCGTTTCTGCAATGGCAACTTGGCGGAGGGAGCTATTAAGAATTTCTTTGCAAAGCACAAGTGTAATTTTTATTGTAGGATCTTGCAGCTTAAGTTGTTACCATTGGCATCCCAGTAAAAAAGTACATGTAAATTATGCTTATTGCACCTCATCTTTTTAGGTTATTTTTACATGGAGCTGACCTGCCTAAGTTGATTTAAGTCCCAGTTGGCAGCACACATAAGCTGAAATATCTCAGGGTAACTCTAAACAAAATATGTGATTGAGACATGACAGAAAAAATGTTACTTTACAAAGAATGCCTGCCACAGACCTGTGTGCAGTGCAACCAAAATGTTGGCAATATACTATCAAAAAGAAATTGCAAGGATATTGCCAGCCTGGCACAAGTGAACTGGTTAGAGCAAATTAATTTTGTTTTTCTAAGCCCACACAATTGAGTTGATGTGTTCCTTGTTGTTGGTTTCTTTGCTGTTTAATTCTTGTTAGTAAAGTTACTGTTGTTACTGTTACTGTATGACATACTCTATTCGTTGAAATTAGTCATTTTGTTGGACAGAGAGCATCACCTTTTTTGGTTTTACTATTGTTGTTCATGCTGCGCAGCCTATAAATGACAATGTGCAGTTTCATTTTTCTATTGTTACAGTTCAAATAAAGATAAATGTGGTCAAACTGAGATTGAAAACTTGCTTTTTAAGTACAGATATGCATCAATACATTCATTTGGCCTTATGTTTTCAAAGTCTGCAATGATTCTTTGACATTCAGCTCTCACATCTGGAGGAAGAAAATCATCAGACATGTGAAGAACTCCAGACTCGGTTGCTGCCTCTTCTAACTGTTCTTCAGTTACCAGAAAACCTGTCAATATTAGGAGGGCAACATTAAATTAATCATGTGAATTTATGTGACCCATTGTAATCTAATTATAATATTCATGGTTTTCCCTCTGCTTCACATGTATCTGTTTTTGACATCAATGAACCGCGGGGATTAAATGTAAGTGTTTCCTACCTAATTGGCCATTTGGAGGTCGAAACAAAACTACACACAATAAAACATGGAGAGGGGGAAGGGAAGGGATTTATGTATGACAATATACCTTCAGGGCAATACAAAGGCATGTACCTACCACACCGTTCGAGTCCATATTGATCGGGAAAATTGTGGATGTGATTGGGGACACCCGCAGGAAGATTGGTATCTTTCTGTGCTCGTATCCGGTGTGTATTCCATACAGTCTCACGAAAGACATCTAGCTCTTTTTGAACCAGTGGTACCATAATGAATGCCAAAAGCAGCCTAACAGTTAACAAAAAGGCAGTTAGAAAAATGTAGGACTATATGCATAACGAGGGGCTTCATTAACGTTTTCTAAAGGAGGACAACTGCTTTTCTGAGGAAGGCAAAACTTTTTGAATTGAACTTCTTTTCAGGAAAAACTGTCCTCTAAATAACCAAACCAGGCAGACCAAATTAACTTTTCAGCTGGTCAATTTGCCTGATGCCTAGCTCTTAACAAAACCTCTGCATAACCACAGTGGCTTGTTGGTATTTCAGTTATTTTGCCAAATCAATGGCAAATTCACAACAATCACAATTCACAATCGCAAAAATCACAAATTTGTCAGCAAAACATGAGGCAATGGGATAAAAACAGGCCAAGATAATTTTTCCCACTGACTTTACATGATTTGTAAGCTACTGTGCATATAAAAGTAGTGTTGACAATTAAGAATAGCAAATTGAGAGCACTGCTTGCTCTAAGCATGTGTACCTGTCTGTATCACTATGAGGATTGTAATGGCCCTGGTCCTTCAGCCAGGCTAATTGGTCTTTAAAAAACTTCTCCATTCTCTCGTGCAGTTCTTTCCACCACCTCTCTATCTAAAATAAGTAAATAGTACATTATGTCATTTCCGTCATTGAAAGCTTACAAAATAATAATCACTTTTGGCACAAAAGATACCAGTACACATCGCATTAAATATTGAGGACCACTTCTCTTCTGAGGTCACAGAATTTCAATTTTCATTGATTGGCTGTTATCATAGTTAGTAGGAGACCTCTACTAACTATGCTGTTATGAAAAGGTTTCAGAATGTATCATTACATTCAAATATTGCTCACCGCCACCTTTGTCTCCAAGTGACCCATATGGGGAACTTTCACTACAGCTGTGAAGGGGTGTCCTGGTTAGCACCGTGTGTAGTGTTGGGCAATGTTACATACCTGATTTGAAGTTGAAGGGCCATACACAACAGTATCGTGTGGATCCATATCTCCATGATGCCGACGTAGGAACGAATGTATAGTGGCCATAGTACCGGTCTCAGTTCCCTTGTCAACTCTAAGTATAGCAGATATCATTTTCGTTTCAAGTAGGTGTTCCAGATACCATCTTCCAATTAACTGTGGATCGGAATTTGTAATCCAAACTTTTAGCCAAAGCAGCTTCCTGCTGGCAGTATTCATGCAACCATATATTGCTAAGGGGAAAGTGGAGTTTTGGTAGCCCATGAGTTTGTCATGGCCATCTAACGAGTGGACCCAATTCGCACCCCGAGTCGTGAAGTTTCCTTTCTTTCGTTCTTTCTTAGCGCCAACACCACCACGTACTTCGAGTCCTTCTGGGTCGAGTTCGTACATTACATCATAAACTTTGTCTCTCGTAACATTAAGCCCATATTCTTGTCTGATCTTCTTATGCATTGCTCGGTAACCTAAGAGCTGACCGGGGCCTTTCAACTCGTTCTCGACAGCCTCTGTAACATCATCAATCCCAACGCTATTGCTATTGTAGTAAATTTCAAAGTGACGAAGCCTCCTGTCAAGGCTCCGGATGCTCCACGGATATTGTGGAAAATCACGTATCAAAAAGTCCAAGATTCAGTTCTGATCGTTGCAAACTTTGCTGCACATATCGAGACATTGCTTCCTTAAGGTTATCATCGTGGACCCAAGTTGCCATACGACCGTCCGCCATTTTCAAAGACTTGGTGAACGCACGTAAGGCGTGATGGGAAGATTACATCTCGCAAGGTACGCTGGTAGTGGCAGCGCTCGGCCATGCGAAAATTTGATTTCACTTTGTAATCTAAGGTGAATGTCAGTTTTGGTATGGCCGAGCGCTGCCACTAATATTGTTTTTCATTCTTTTTTTAAAACGTATTTCATTTCAGTTTACAAACATTTCGACTTCTATATTTTGTTTCGATTGTGCGTTAATTTAATTCTGAAGCGTGTTTGCTGCGCAATTGCATTTCGTTTTCGGTTGACTTTCACTCTGCGTTTTATTTGCATTTTATTTCACACTCGTAATTCACTTTCATTTGCACTTTGAATTTCATTTGAAATCGATTTTACAGTTCAATTTGAATTGTATTTCCATTTTAGTTTAACTTAAAAGTAAAGTGGTTTTACTTTTCAGATTCAATGTACTTTTGAATTTCATGTCATTTTACGTCGTGTTTTATGTTAGTTTTGATTTATTTCTCAGTTGTAATCATAGAAATCTAGTTAACTTAAATGGTAATAGTGTTGCAAAATTCTTAAAAATGCTTTTAACCTGCATTTTGTAATGTTTGAATTCTTTCTTGTCCTGTATTAATTATTTATCTTTTCCACATTGTATATATCAAAGCCCAAGAGAGCACGATATGACAAGGCTTCAACAACTACATGTAGTTCACTTCCAAGTCCTAAGAAGCAGTATGGGAGTCTAGTCAGTAAAGTTTACCCCAAAAGCCTCTCAGTTGTAGAAATGTTAAAGCTGGGGAAAGTCATTGCAAAGAACACAACTACCGTTATTGATATCTTCATGTTTAACATCGAGCATATGGAATGGTCCACTGCACCCGTGACTGTAGAATTTAGGATAGCTGACCAGCCATTCGCATCTGGTGGATTTAGGGAGGCATTCAAAGCTACTAGTGACACTCTTGGATTTAGTGGAGTGACTTGGGTAATCAAAAAATACCTAAAGGGTACTTTAGAGGATATTGTCAAAACAAATCAGACTGTTGAGAGTCACACGAGGAAGGCTGTCCAGATGCATCATTTGGCTAGAAATTTCACATCCCAAATGAAAGAGAAAGTGGAAAAGGAAAGATTAACAGAGTTTGGCACTACCTTTCATTATAAGAAGGTATTCCTAGGCAAGATGAGTGATGGTGACTATGTGACTATTGAAGAATTCATTGATGGTGTGTTTGTTAAATATATCAACAACAATGGGGACATTTGCGCCGAAGATGATGTCCTGTGTGACAAGGCCCAGTGTTTTTCACATTTCACATATGAAAAGTCACAGGGAAAGCTCATGGTACTAGATGTTCAGGGTGCAGGACTTACCTTGTATGACCCTGAAATTGCCTCAGCAGAATTAACTGATGGTGATGGCTCCTTGCGTTTCTGCAATGGCAACTTGGCGGAGGGAGCTATTAAGAATTTCTTTGCAAAGCACAAGTGTAATTTTTATTGTAGGATCTTGCAGCTTAAGTTGTTACCATTGGCATCCCAGTAAAAAAGTACATGTAAATTATGCTTATTGCACCTCATCTTTTTAGGTTATTTTTATATGGAGCTGACCTGCCTAAGTTGATTTAAGTCCCAGTTGGCAGCACACATAAGCTGAAATATCTCAGGGTAACTCTAAACAAAATATGTGATTGAGACATGACAGAAAAAATGTTACTTTACAAAGAATGCCTGCCACAGACCTGTGTGCAGTGCAACCAAAATGTTGGCAATATACTATCAAAAAGAAATTGCAAGGATATTGCCAGCCTGGCACAAGTGAACTGGTTAGAGCAAATTAATTTTGTTTTTCCAAGCCCACACAATTGAGTTGATGTGTTCCATGTTGTTGGTTTCTTTGCTGTTTAATTCTTGTTAGTAAAGTTACTGTTGTTACTGTTACTGTATGACATACTCTATTCGTTGAAATTAGTCATTTTGTTGGACAGAGAGCATCACCTTTATTCGGTTTTACTATTGTTGTTCATGCTGCGCAGCCTATAAATGACAATGTGCAGTTTCATTTTTCTATTGTTACAGTTCAAATAAAGATAAATGTGGTCAAACTGAGATTGAAAACTTGCTTTTTAAGTACAGATATGCATCAATACATTCATTTGGCCTTATGTTTTCAAAGTCTGCAATGATTCTTTGACATTCAGCTCTCACTTCTGGAGGAAGAAAATCATCAGACATGTGAAGAACTCCAGACTCGGTTGCTGCCTCTTCTAACTGTTCTTCAGTTACCAGAAAACCTGTCAATATTAGGAGGGCAACATTAAATTAATCATGTGAATTTATGTGACCCATTGTAATCTAATTATAATATTCATGGTTTTCCCTCTGCTTCACATGTATCTGTTTTTGACATCAATGAACCCCGGGGATTAAATGTAAGTGTTTCCTACCTAATTGGCCATTTGGAGGTCGAAACAAAACTACACACAATAAAACATGGAGAGGGGGAAGGGAAGGGATTTATGTATGACAATATACCTTCAGGGCAATACAAAGGCATGTACCTACCACACTGTTCGAGTCCATATTGATCGGGAAAATTGTGGATGTGATTGGGGACACCCGCAGGAAGATTGGTATCTTTCTGTGCTCGTATCCGGTGTGTATTCCATACAGTCTCACGAAAGACATCTAGCTCTTTTTGAACCAGTGGTACCATAATGAATGCCAAAAGCAGCCTAACAGTTAACAAAAAGGCAGTTAGAAAAATGTAGGACTATATGCATAACCAGGGGCTTCATTAACGTTTTCTAAAGGAGGACAACTGCTTTTCTGAGGAAGGCAAAACTTTTTGAATTGAACTTCTTTTCAGGAAAAACTGTCCTCTAAATAACCAAACCAGGCAGACCAAATTAACTTTTCAGCTGGTCAATTTGCCTGATGCCTAGCTCTTAACAAAACCTCTGCATAACCACAGTGGCTTGTTGGTATTTCAGTTATTTTGCCAAATCAATGGCAAATTCACAACAATCACAATTCACAATCGCAAAAATCACAAATTTGTCAGCAAAACATGAGGCAATGGGATAAAAACAGGCCAAGATAATTTTTCCCACTGACTTTACATGATTTGTAAGCTACTGTACATATAAAAGTAGTGTTGACAATTAAGAATAGCAAATTGAGAGCACTGCTTGCTCTAAGCATGTGTACCTGTCTGTATCACTATGAGGATTGTAATGGCCCTGGTCCTTCAGCCAGGCTAATTGGTCTTTAAAAAACTTCTCCATTCTCTCGTGCAGTTCTTTCCACCACCTCTCTATCTAAAATAAGTAAATAGTACATTATGTCATTTCCGTCATTGAAAGCTTACAAAATAATAATCACTTTTGGCACAAAAGATACCAGTACACATTGCATTAAATATTGAGGACCACTTCTCTTCTGAGGTCACAGAATTTCAATTTTCATTGATTGGCTGTTATCATAGTTAGTAGGAGACCTCTACTAAC
>JAHPZR010018474.1:0-15615 GCA_019787425.1 Platygyra sinensis | reverse complement strand
AGCAATGACTTCCTGGGTTAGCGGGCAGCAAAAATTCATTGGGGAAGCGAGCAGCGATGACTCCATGCGCTAATAAGCAGCAGTGACTACCTTCTCTAGCGAGAAGCATTGACTAACTGGGCTAAAGAGCAGAATGGCTTTCTGGGTTAGCAAGCAGCAATAGCTCCCTGGACTGGCGGGCAGCAGTGAATACCTGTGCTAGCGGGCAGCAATGTCCCTAAGCTTGGGTTAGCGAACGGGAATGACTCCCCGGGTAGCGGGGAGAAGTGACTCTCCGGGCTAGCGAACAGCAGTGACTCCCTGCGCTAACGACGAGCAGTAACTCCTTGGGCCAGAGAGTAGCAATGACTTTCTGGGCTAGCGAGCACGAGTTAATTTCAGGGAAAACGAGCAGCAATGACTCCTTAGACTAGCGAGCAGCATTGACTTAATAGGTTTGCGAGCAGACGTGACTCCCAGAGCTAGCAAGCAGCAGTGACTCTTCGTGCCAGCGAGCACCAACGACTCCGGTACCGAGCAGCAATGATTTCCAATACTAGCAGGAACCTTAAGAAGAAATTATTATGATTTACTTCTATTTCATTTATTGAAAAGAAAGAGAAAGTTGAAAGAGTGACTGTAATCGTGTTATATAGTGCAGGTGGAGAACAATGGCTACTAAAAAGCAGCTATGATTCTTCTTAAGGGCCCAAAGACAAGATTGCTGACAAATGATTTCAGTGATCTCTTGCTGAAGCCGCTTCGAAAACAACTGTCATTTGCAAACAAGATTAAAGAATCGCCGATGCACAAAACACTTGATCTAAAACTCGTTATCCAAACCCACGTTCGGAAAAATCTGCTGCATTACTTAGCTAAAGATAGGCACTTAAGGGTGGCTTGTGGGTAGCCTTGTAGAAACCAAAAACTGCAAAGGACCGCCTACGATGCACGCTGCCAACGTAGGATCTACAAGAGTTCTGATCAGCTAAAAATGTATATCAGTGAAGACAAACAATAGGCTGCAAGACTGATACCACGTGATAGACTTTTCCAGACACCAACATGACAAGAACGGATAGAGCAAGTCAGTTCAAAGCACGGAACTTGATATAGTGAACGAGTCATTTTGCAATTTTTGTGTGTTGGTTCTTAGGCTGGCGTGCCATATTTTCGCTACACAGCGCTGACGAGTCCCAATAAGAACGAAACTGTTGTTCTCGGGTCTAGTCATGTTGGTGTCTGAAACATCATTCACGTAGCTAGTATAACCTTTGAAGTCTAACGTTGTCGGCACTATTTAAATCAAAATGCGGAACGCACTTTTGGCTTGATCCATTCCAAAAGAGCTCAACCCCCACCCCCCGGGCATTTGACAGTTTGCTTTTAGAAGGTGGCAAATGACTCACTGTGCAACAGCTGGAGCATACAAAGACCCCACGGTAGAGCCATGAGAAAAATGCAAATTTCTCACCCATGGGGTAGTGTCAAAATTATAATTTACAGGGAAATGGCCGTGTAATAGCGAACTCTAAAATAACGTAAAAATCATTTTTTTAACTGGTTAAATAGCGTTTAAAGTTTGATTATGACTGTTATTCGCACACTCGGCATTTTGTATGAAGGGTATATATTGAAACTGCTTCAAATATGGTAGAAACTTGTGCGCACCAGTCTCCGCCAAGACAAAACTGCGAGGGCGATGTTCCGTTTTTATTTACAAAAAATGTCGATAACTTATCTATAGAGGTTTATATTCAACCTTCTAGACCTTTATTCCTAACGAACGACTCACACAATCCTTGGTTCTTGCCTCGATTCTATCGCACGCGCAAGCCGAACATCTAATTTTTTCGTGGCTGGTGGCGGTGCAACAAATTTCCAGTCGGTTAAATCTAAGAAAAATAATTAACAGTTACTTACTTCAAGTAAGGTTAATTGAAATAAAAATCAAAACCGTTCAAAAGATAAATTTCAGAATTTGAGAAAAGAAGGAAAGTAAATCTGCAAAGCACCTCGCTAAGATTCGGGTCACAGCATTTTTAAACAAATTAATAGAGATTTGTATGGAGACGTCATGCTGGAGCCCATTCGTATAGGTTCAGCATAGCCGGAAACCAACAGAAGCATCTGTCACTGAGTTTTGCTACAAAAGCGTTAATTTATTCCTCATGGAACTCAAAGTCATTAAACAGTGCATTTTTTTTTCAAGACATAAATTGTTCAGATCGACCAAATAAAAGTAAAATCTCAGGAGGATCAATAGTTTTGTAGTTTAAATTTTAGTGACGTCATGTAAAAACCGGCAATTATCTGGGTACTGCAACTGTTACCAATCGTATTGGTCTAGTTCAGAAACAGTTAAAAACTGATTGGATACGGAACTTGTGGTATTACATTCTTTGTACATAATCAGTGAGCTGCATTTGATCTTGCAACTTTCATGCTCTCTTACACCAAGTTGTTTTGCTACTGATCTCTAGAATTGTTTCTAGTTCAATACAGGCATTTAGATGGAATGAAACGAATCCGAAAATGTTAATTTTACTGTGAACGGTCATATAAAGCCAGAATAAACTGTATATTTCCATCGAAATGAGCAAAAAAACGCAAACAATTGATTTAAACATCAAAGAGTAGTAGGAAAAAAACTCCAAATATTTAAAACACATTCGTTTCAAATTGCACACAAAGACAAATTAATGTAAGCGTAGTAATGAAATCAAACTAGTTATGTCACTCTCTGAAAACAGTGCTCGTGGCGACAGACAAGACAAGTTTGACATGGACAAGTTATGTGTCCATATTTTTGGCGTAGCTAACTGTTCCTCATTAGTTTCTTTGTCAGTTCATCAATTTCAACGATTGTTGCCATTCAAACGATTGCAGTGTAAAATAAAGTCAAAATTAAATCAGCGCGGACCCTTTGTTACCGTCTAATCCATTCTCTTACGTCTAAGGCTAAACAGGAGTAGTGCCACATATGAAAGAGATCCCACAATTACGGAATCTCAGACTTTTCTAAACTGGGAAACAATATGGGAAGTGTTTAATAAGAGAGTTTTGTTTTCCCATGTTTATTTTTCATTGTTCTTGTTTTCTGTACCCTGTTATTCTATACCATGAATGGAACCTCCTAGCACAAACTCCTTAATTTTCTTTTTATTATGCAGTTGACACTATTTAAGCATTAGTAAAATCCAACTAGTGGTCTATTATCAATGCTGCGTTCTGATTGGTTGAGCTACTAGTGGGCTATTTGTTATAGCCCACTAGTAGCGAAAAGCACCGGCTTTGAAAACCAAAACAATGGCTTTAACTAGCGAAAGATGTTTTGTTTCGATATTTTTTGACCAACTAGTTGGATTTTACTAAAACAATTATTCCTCTCGCCCTCATGGGCTCTGAGTCAATAGTCCATTCGGCCTTCGGCCTCATGGGCTATTGACTCAGAGCCCACTCGGGCTCGAGGAATAATTGTTAATTAGAATATGAACTGGAGATTTCTATGAGATGATAGTTAATGAGGCCGAAGGCCGAATCAACTATCATCTCATAGAAATCGACAGCGAATAATCTAATTGTTTTAGTAGAATTCTTACTAAAGTTTAATTCAAATAACGGTTTCCAATTATTTCTCGATGTATTATTTAACTTTGGACCTTAAAAAGATCGCCCGGATTGAGTTGGCAATTAAAATTGAAGTCGTGCACGCGCGCTCATCATTTTTTCAATAATTTCAACTTTTTTTTTAAGTCAAGAAACCGTAAATGTCCTTCGTTTAGTCTTCCCAGGATTTTAATTATCCATTTTCATCAAAATTTTCCTCCAAAACTTTGGCAAAACGAAAAAACGTCGCCATTTCGTAGACGAGTTCCAGCCACTGCACACTACTGGCTGATAGTGTGCAATGGCTCAGCCAATCAGATTACAGCATTTGCATTAGTGTACTAGTATAATTTTACTAAATATGATTATTTGTTCGTAGGTACTTGGGAAACAATCTGTTGAAAGAATTACCTGAGGGTATCTTTCGTGAGAATAGCGAGCTTTGGCTGCTGTAAGTAGAACTCATCATCTAACTTAAATTACCATATCCAAATTCCCAATTAGCCAATCAGAAGCCGTGTCTAATGTCCCGATATTCTGAGATATCAAGTCACTGATTTAATATGGCTACCATATCATGCTCATTTGGTACAAGGTTTCACACAGAGACAAAAATATGTAAACGTTATATTTTTGATCGACACAGACTAGGCATGGTTAACATGCACAAGTTATTTATCCATATAATTGGCGCGTAGAACTGTTCCACAATAGTTTCTCAGTAAGATCATCTGTTTAGGTGATTGTTGCCTTTCTAGCGCTTGCATGCTGTGTAAGATAAAATCAATGTTAAATCAGCGCGAACCCTTTGCTACCCTCTCTTCCAATCTTCAATGTCTCAGACTAAGTAGGAGGAGTGCCACAAATGAAATTCAGGGTCGCTCACGCCGTTTTCTTCCAAAAATTTTTATGTTTGGCTGCTAAAACTGCGCTTTTAAGGGACCGGTGATTATATATCGCTTAAGGAGGGGAGGGGGTGGGGCGAGGAGGATATTCGGATGAAAAACAGTAAGATTTAGATGAGACCCCTTTAAATTTTATTTTATTCAAGAATCCCCTTCATAGCTATTGATAAATTTCGTGATCCCTACTCAATATCTTCGGACACATATTTATCCAGTGACTTTTACATGTAGTGCAGGTAACGGTCAGGTCAAAAAAATATAATTTTAGCTATGATACTGAGTTAAAGATTAATAAAGGCACCATATATGCATGACACAGTCTATTGATCGGTGTCTTCCCGATAGATGATCAAGGTTGTTAGCAGCTTGCAGAAACTTTCTTAAGCGTCAAATAAAGCATAACGGGCTGCATAAATTAAGACGAGACCCGATTCACCCAAAAGGGGGCAAGCTAATCAAACGGGATCCGTGCGCATGCTCCCAGGGGAAATTTTGAAATTGTACGTTGCAAAACATGCGATCTCATGCATTTTGGTGAGCAATGTTACGGCAAAAGAGTTGTTTATAACCATAAAACTAGATGTAGCAAGAAGCGCTGTTTCACCTTTTTGAATACTTCTTTCTTCTTGAAACATCTCAGTCTTTAACTAAGTCTTAATGTACTGCTATATGTGTACAAATTTTAATGTCCGGAACAGGTGGTACACTTGTGGAATTCCGCCGTTTTACTGAGAACCATGTGACTGATGTCAGTTGACATTCCAACAGCCAACCATCCCTATCTGCAAAGTTACTTTTTAGCTTGAGTGTAAAATAGCATTCTACCAAGTCTTCAAGGGCATGTGTCATTTAGTGATCGCCACTTTTGGATTCTCAGTTATTGCTAAGTCCCCCCTTATCTACAATTCTAAAAAAATCCAATGATTCCATGCAATAAATTCAAATTAATTTCTGCTTGTTTGAAAGGCTTTTTTGGTAAAGAAAAATGGCATTTTTCATTTTGAAATATCCTGTTTAGAGATAATTACGTTTTTGTATTATGCAAATAAGGAAATTGAACACTCAGTAGATCAGTGCTTTTCTTTAACAAGAGAAGCACATTAACAGCTTCTGTGTTGTTGCCATGTCTACGCTATTGGCTCTAGTACATTTCTTTGAAAAAACAAACAAACAAATATTCCAGTTTTTGGCCCTTGAGGTGGGACTATTATAAACACGAAATAGTCGTAGTCGTTTTCCTATAAAATCTGATTTATTGTACTCTGATATCGTGCAAAAGAACCATCTCGAGTTAAATTACACGCCCCCAATATACACTAAAATTTGATATCCTATAAAAACCAGTAAATCAAGTTCTTTATTTATTTATTTATAGATTCGTACAATGTACAGGGGAGAGAACAATAGGACACGTAGTCCCCAGGTGGTGTGCGGCCTACGATCGCTAAGCATGCTGGTAGTAACAAGAAAACAGCTCATTCGTATCAACGCCGTCGTCGAGTGCACATCAAATTTGATTTCGACAAGAAAACCCTTAGAAGTCGCTTTTGTATACTTTATTCATCGTTTAAACTCTACAGATTGGCAAATATTCAACCATTTCTTCAAGAATTTAAGAAAGGATCGAAAAATATCGTTTTCACGATCGCCAGCGTGAAGGCAGTGAGATGTAAACAGAAAATAACAGCAACTGAATCAGTAAGGGCTACTCGCCACTGTTCTTTATTGTTATATGTACATGTATATATTTTTTCGGGACCCGAATCTCTAAGCGATGTCCGAGGCTATCTGTGACGAATTATTTGGACGTCGAACTACACTAGCGAGGTTTTATTTCTTGGTCATTGCTTAGCGAATCCATTAATTACGGTCACTGTGCATTTGAAATGTTTTTACCTTACTATCGAGGTGTCTTCAAGGAAGAAGAAAAGTAAATATATCAAAATGTTTGAAGGAGAGAAGCCGATTACCAATCTTTCCTTAACCTTACTCCGTGTAGCCAATAAATTTGATATTATTGTGGTGTGAAAATCTCACGAGTATATTTATTTGGTTAAATAAAATGTGATTAACCTTACATGTACTGAGCCCGATCAAACACTTGTTTGTAGCGGAATCTAAAATTTGTCCCACAGAATGTTGTTAGGCAAGTTGTTTTGAATAGCTTTACTTCTGCTCATCGTCTATAAATTTAATTTGGACTTGTTATAGAGTAAACCCCTGTGTAGCATATTATTTCAATGTGTTGTTTACCTCTGCTGAGTTCAATAAAGTACTCGTAGCATGTTCATACAGATCCCACATTGTAGGAAAGTCTGGGAATGAATTAAATGAAGAACCTTAACATCCTGTTTGTGGGGGAGATGTTGGCTTAATGGCTAGAATGATGGATTTTGGATCAAAAGGTTGAGCACGGGGGAAGTAATTGCATCGTGTCTTTCCTTTTGGCAGCAATACATACATACATAAACTTTATTGAAGTGTCAAGGTATTTAGCTACAACCTAATTGTGGACACTATATAAAATGAATAAAATAAATATAGTATAAAACCACAGCCAGCACACACCATTCTCTAAGAACTTTTCTCAACCACCAATTATACATGGGGGAAATGGTGAACTGTCAGGCAACCTAGGTTAAATTTTATTAAGCAGTTGACTACGCCCAGTCCCCATACTTATTCAGTGAAAAGTAAAAGTACGACACATGATTGCTGGTTAGGTTTAGCTAGCCACATGTTCAGTAGGAGAAGGAATACTCTAGTTGAGCTCTTTATGTGACAGGTTAAAATTAGCTCCAGAGGTGTGGGTCAGCGGATTGCGTATGCTGCCTTTTTCAACAACTTGGTTGTCGCTGCAAAGTCAAGTTTGGAAAATTAAAAAATACTTTTATTCACTCTAAAATAACTGGCTTGTATTTTTTATTCACTTGTACAAAAAGTCATTTTTACACAGTTATGTCATACAAAGAAGTTACCCCGGCCTTTCATCAGGGAACAAAACAATATGGTATGAGCATCACATGCCATAATTAATCCACAAACCTCCATAATAAAAACACTTACTTCTCTTACAAGTTGGATGATGTTTTCATAACTTGATAACATCCTGAATTAAAAATTTCAGAAAATATGCATGTTCATGTCTTTCAGCTCTCCACCTCAATCAATAACAGCCAGTTACTGTTAATGCATATGCAATTAGTTGGCAAAAACATAAAAAATACACTAACCTGTAATTATTTTTTTGCTGCTGTGTTTATCAGAACACTGTATAATATTTACAGGGACAGTTTTACGAACAAAAGTACAGAGATTTGTACAACTTTCTTTCATCTAACTCTAGTAAATTTAAATGCCTATTTAATATTCCTACTGGTAATAGTTACATATACAAATGATAGCAGTGGCTGTTCTCTCCCAGTCTGCTTTTGATCTATGATAGATTTGGTCGAATTTAGATCACATATTCAGTATCGATTCAGTAAATCTATGGTTGTGCTTTCAACCTACTAATACACTGGTAGAAGAAGAAATTAGGGCTAAAAATTTATTCAATTCTGCAAATTGATTCCCTCACCCTCCAATGAGTATATTAGCAACAGTCAAACGATCGATGCTATAAGTAACATTTCCAAATATATTTTTGAAAATTGCCTAATACCACTTTATTATGCTTAGCTTGCTTGCATGGTTATCACATCCTAAAAGCTGTCCCTGCATCATTATAGTTTCAAACAGCATCATGAAGCGACATTTAGCAAGTCAAAGTACGTGTGATTATCATAGAACCTATTAGAAACGAATTTTTGAATTTTTAAGTTAGAGAAATGCAATCGTTCCCACCTTCCTGAGAGAGAGCGTGACTTCCCTGGGTCACATCGTCGAACTTTAATTAAACATTTCTGACCAAAACACATCAATTCCAGTATAGAAATAGTGAGGTATAACGTGGGGTGCGTTGGGGTGCGTTTATACCTTGGCCTACTACAAGCATTGAAGGATCACCCTGAGGCATTATGGAGAGCCGTCTATTCACAGTCTAGAAATTATCTCTTAAAAGAAATCGGGCACAAATTACATACATTTCGGGTAGACATTTTCAATTAGAAAATTATTGGACAAAATAACAAACTTTCCGATTGTTATAACGTCAATGAGGCCTACGTACATGTTATTTCACTTGACGCAAGGAAAGCAGTACATGTGAGGTCTAAAACCTCACGAAACGAAGGTCAGAACTTACTCATTTTCTCAACCCTTCGCCGCCATCTTGAAAATTTAACAACCACAATGCACCGCAATCGTAGGCCGCACACCACCTGCGTAGTCCCCTACTTGGTTCACCCTCCTAATCCTTGTCATGTGCTTTCTACATACAAACAAAACGAAAAGCGTGACGACTTTGATTACATAAGAATTACGCGCGACTGTTTATGACACTCCCCCTAGTTGATCACCTTAGTGTGAGTCAACTATATTCGCTTTGAAAAATAAACTAAGATTGTATTTGTTATCGCAAAGTTCGTTGATTCTAAATGTTCGCGTTATTTACAAGCGTGAGGAAATAAATCTAAATACGGCAACGTTTAAGGTTCTCAGTTCAGTTCAAGACCGGTTCACCTCAAGAGGAACAACATGTTGAATGGGTCGTCGCAAACGCTGAATTGAACTACCATTCGTACTCAAGACTCTAACTGAAACTGCTCGCACCTTTCCATCTCGACCCGGGTGCAATTCTTCTACTCTCGCAAGCTTCCAGAAGCTTCGACGAACGCTGTCATTTTTGAGAATAACAATGTCTCCGACTTTGACCCCTGTATCGCCATTGTCTCCCCTTAGCCGTGCGTTCTTGATAGCATGTTCTTTTAAACTGGTCAAATATTCATTTCTCCATTGACGGGTGAATTGTCCCAACAGATGTCTATGATGTTTAAGTCTCTTCGTCAGAGAATCGTAGGTGCTAGTGATTTCGAAAAGTTGACTGTTCGGAGTTGTAGTAACTCTTCGACCATCAATCAGATCCGATGACGTTAAGGGATACGAGATCGATTCCTCGTCATCATACACATAAGTCAGCGGCCTGGCGTTGATCAGCCCTTCTATTTCAGTTAACAGAGTACTTAGCTCCTCGTGGGTGAGGGTAGATTTTCCGATGGTTTTTTGGATAGGAGACTTTACGCTGCGAACGAGCCTTTCCCAGTAGCCTCCCCACCACGGCGCCTTTTCCACAATGAAATTCCAACTGATTTGATTGTTGGTTAAATATCGCCAAACTTCCGGTGACCGTACTAATTTGCGAATATCCTTGCTTGATAATTTGAAAGTTTTTGCATTGTCCGATTGAAGATTAGCCGGGAGTCCTCTTCTACTGGAGAATCTTCTGAAAGCAAGCAAGAAATCTTGGACACCGAGTCCACGAGTCAACTCTAAGTGCACTGCACGGGTTGAAGCGCATGTAAATAAACACACGTAAACTTTAACACATTCAGCGTTGTTGACGTTTTCCTTTACGTAAAATGGCCCAGCGAAGTCTATTCCAACATTAGTAAAAGGTGGATCGTCTGAGACTCGGTTGTTTGGAAGGTCAGCGAACGGTGGAGGTTTGCATGGTGCTGCATCGAATCGTCAGGCAGACAACGCAGTGTCGAATGATTTTCTTGACTGCCTCGCGACCGCGTAGAACCCAGAAACGTTCTCGTAGGTTCGTAAGCGTATCCCAAAATGCTTGACTAAATCGTGAATATGCCTAATAGTGAGATTGGTGAAGGCGTGTTTGGCAGGCAAACGTATCGGGGTTCTCGCAGAAGCCGATAGGGAAGCATTTGTGATCCGTCCTTTGTATCTGATAATTCTATCGTTGTCGAGAAACAGTCCCAACTCTGGAACACGTATAGGTGGCGTTGATTTCGAATCCTTTCGAGTCAGAAAAGAAAGTTCATCGGTAAAAGACGATGCTTGAACCGAGAGATTCTCTGCGTAAAGTCTCCTATCCAAAAAACCATCGGAAAATCTACCCTCACCCACGAGGAGCTAAGTACTCTGTTAACTGAAATAGAAGGGCTGATCAACGCCAGGCCGCTGACTTATGTGTATGATGACGAGGAATCGATCTCGTATCCCTTAACGTCATCGGATCTGATTGATGGTCGAAGAGTTACTACAACTCCGAACAGTCAACTTTTCGAAATCACTAGCACCTACGATTCTCTGACGAAGAGACTTAAACATCATAGACATCTGTTGGGACAATTCACCCGTCAATGGAGAAATGAATATTTGACCAGTTTAAAAGAACATGCTATCAAGAACGCACGGCTAAGGGGAGACAATGGCGATACAGGGGTCAAAGTCGGAGACATTGTTATTCTCAAAAATGACAGCGTTCGTCGAAGCTTCTGGAAGCTTGCGAGAGTAGAAGAATTGCACCCGGGTCGAGATGGAAAGGTGCGAGCAGTTTCAGTTAGAGTCTTGAGTACGAATGGTAGTTCAATTCAGCGTTTGCGACGACCCATTCAACATGTTGTTCCTCTTGAGGTGAACCGGTCTTGAACTGAACTGAGAACCTTAAACGTTGCCGTATTTAGATTTATTTCCTCACGCTTGTAAATAACGCGAACATTTAGAATCAACGAACTTTGCGATAACAAATACAATCTTAGTTTATTTTTCAAAGCGAATATAGTTGACTCACACTAAGGTGATCAACTAGGGGGAGTGTCATAAACAGTCGCGCGTAATTCTTATGTAATCAAAGTCGTCACGCTTTTCGTTTTGTTTGTATGTAGAAAGCACATGACAAGGATTAGGAGGGTGAACCAAGTAGGGGACTACGCAGGTGGTGTGCGGCCTACGATTGCGGTGCATTGTGGTTGTTAAATTTTCAAGATGGCGGCGAAGGGTTGAGAAAATGAGTAAGTTCTGACCTTCGTTTCGTGAGGTTTTAGACCTCACATGTACTGCTTTCCTTGCGTCAAGTGAAATAACATGTACGTAGGCCTCATTGACGTTATAACAATCGGAAAGTTTGTTATTTTGTCCAATAATTTTCTAATTGAAAATGTCTACCCGAAATGTATGTAATTTGTGCCCGATTTCTTTTAAGAGATAATTTCTAGACTGTGAATAGACGGCTCTCCATAATGCCTCAGGGTGATCCTTCAATGCTTGTAGTAGGCCAAGGTATAAACGCACCCCAACGCACCCCACGTTATACCTCACTATTTCTATACTGGAATTGATGTGTTTTGGTCAGAAATGTTTAATTAAAGTTCGACGATGTGACCCAGGGAAGTCACGCTCTCTCTCAGGAAGGTGGGAACGATTGCATTTCTCTAACTTAAAAATTCAAAAATTCGTTTCTAATAGGTTCTATGATAATCACACGTACTTTGACTTGCTAAATGTCGCTTCATGATGCTGTTTGAAACTATAATGATGCAGGGACAGCTTTTAGGATGTGATAACCATGCAAGCAAGCTAAGCATAATAAAGTGGTATTAGGCAATTTTCAAAAATATATTTGGAAATGTTACTTATAGCATCGATCGTTTGACTGTTGCTAATATACTCATTGGAGGGTGAGGGAATCAATTTGCAGAATTGAATAAATTTTTAGCCCTAATTTCTTCTTCTACCAGTGTATTAGTAGGTTGAAAGCACAACCATAGATTTACTGAATCGATACTGAATATGTGATCTAAATTCGACCAAATCTATCATAGATCAAAAGCAGACTGGGAGAGAACAGCCACTGCTATCATTTGTATATGTAACTATTACCAGTAGGAATATTAAATAGGCATTTAAATTTACTAGAGTTAGATGAAAGAAAGTTGTACAAATCTCTGTACTTTTGTTCGTAAAACTGTCCCTGTAAATATTATACAGTGTTCTGATAAACACAGCAGCAAAAAATAATTACAGGTTAGTGTATTTTTTATGTTTTTGCCAACTAATTGCATATGCATTAACAGTAACTGGCTGTTATTGATTGAGGTGGAGAGCTGAAAGACATGAACATGCATATTTTCTGAAATTTTTAATTCAGGATGTTATCAAGTTATGAAAACATCATCCAACTTGTAAGAGAAGTAAGTGTTTTTATTATGGAGGTTTGTGGATTAATTATGGCATGTGATGCTCATACCATATTGTTTTGTTCCCTGATGAAAGGCCGGGGTAACTTCTTTGTATGACATAACTGTGTAAAAATGACTTTTTGTACAAGTGAATAAAAAATACAAGCCAGTTATTTTAGAGTGAATAAAAGTATTTTTTAATTTTCCAAACTTGACTTTGCAGCGACAACCAAGTTGTTGAAAAAGGCAGCATACGCAATCCGCTGACCCACACCTCTGGAGCTAATTTTAACCTGTCACATAAAGAGCTCAACTAGAGTATTCCTTCTCCTACTGAACATGTGGCTAGCTAAACCTAACCAGCAATCATGTGTCGTACTTTTACTTTTCACTGAATAAGTATGGGGACTGGGCGTAGTCAACTGCTTAATAAAATTTAACCTAGGTTGCCTGACAGTTCACCATTTCCCCCATGTATAATTGGTGGTTGAGAAAAGTTCTTAGAGAATGGTGTGTGCTGGCTGTGGTTTTATACTATATTTATTTTATTCATTTTATATAGTGTCCACAATTAGGTTGTAGCTAAATACCTTGACACTTCAATAAAGTTTATGTATGTATGTATTGCTGCCAAAAGGAAAGACACGATGCAATTACTTCCCCCGTGCTCAACCTTTTGATCCAAAATCCATCATTCTAGCCATTAAGCCAACATCTCCCCACAAACAGGATGTTAAGGTTCTTCATTTAATTCATTCCCAGACTTTCCTACAATGTGGGATCTGTATGAACATGCTACGAGTACTTTATTGAACTCAGCAGAGGTAAACAACACATTGAAATAATATGCTACACAGGGGTTTACTCTATAACAAGTCCAAATTAAATTTATAGACGATGAGCAGAAGTAAAGCTATTCAAAACAACTTGCCTAACAACATTCTGTGGGACAAATTTTAGATTCCGCTACAAACAAGTGTTTGATCGGGCTCAGTACATGTAAGGTTAATCACATTTTATTTAACCAAATAAATATACTCGTGAGATTTTCACACCACAATAATATCAAATTTATTGGCTACACGGAGTAAGGTTAAGGAAAGATTGGTAATCGGCTTCTCTCCTTCAAACATTTTGATATATTTACTTTTCTTCTTCCTTGAAGACACCTCGATAGTAAGGTAAAAACATTTCAAATGCACAGTGACCGTAATTAATGGATTCGCTAAGCAATGACCAAGAAATAAAACCTCGCTAGTGTAGTTCGACGTCCAAATAATTCGTCACAGATAGCCTCGGACATCGCTTAGAGATTCGGGTCCCGAAAAAATATATACATGTACATATAACAATAAAGAACAGTGGCGAGTAGCCCTTACTGATTCAGTTGCTGTTATTTTCTGTTTACATCTCACTGCCTTCACGCTGGCGATCGTGAAAACGATATTTTTCGATCCTTTCTTAAATTCTTGAAGAAATGGTTGAATATTTGCCAATCTGTAGAGTTTAAACGATGAATAAAGTATACAAAAGCGACTTCTAAGGGTTTTCTTGTCGAAATCAAATTTGATGTGCACTCGACGACGGCGTTGATACGAATGAGCTGTTTTCTTGTTACTACCAGCATGCTTAGCGATCGTAGGCCGCACACCACCTGGGGACTACGTGTCCTATTGTTCTCTCCCCTGTACATTGTACGAATCTATAAATAAATAAATAAAGAACTTGATTTACTGGTTTTTATAGGATATCAAATTTTAGTGTATATTGGGGGCGTGTAATTTAACTCGAGATGGTTCTTTTGCACGATATCAGAGTACAATAAATCAGATTTTATAGGAAAACGACTACGACTATTTCGTGTTTATAATAGTCCCACCTCAAGGGCCAAAAACTGGAATATTTGTTTGTTTGTTTTTTCAAAGAAATGTACTAGAGCCAATAGCGTAGACATGGCAACAACACAGAAGCTGTTAATGTGCTTCTCTTGTTAAAGAAAAGCACTGATCTACTGAGTGTTCAATTTCCTTATTTGCATAATACAAAAACGTAATTATCTCTAAACAGGATATTTCAAAATGAAAAATGCCATTTTTCTTTACCAAAAAAGCCTTTCAAACAAGCAGAAATTAATTTGAATTTATTGCATGGAATCATTGGATTTTTTTAGAATTGTAGATAAGGGGGGGACTTAGCAATAACTGAGAATCCAAAAGTGGCGATCACTAAATGACACATGCCCTTGAAGACTTGGTAGAATGCTATTTTACACTCAAGCTAAAAAGTAACTTTGCAGATAGGGATGGTTGGCTGTTGGAATGTCAACTGACATCAGTCACATGGTTCTCAGTAAAACGGCGGAATTCCACAAGTGTACCACCTGTTCCGGACATTAAAATTTGTACACATATAGCAGTACATTAAGACTTAGTTAAAGACTGAGATGTTTCAAGAAGAAAGAAGTATTCAAAAAGGTGAAACAGCGCTTCTTGCTACATCTAGTTTTATGGTTATAAACAACTCTTTTGCCGTAACATTGCTCACCAAAATGCATGAGATCGCATGTTTTGCAACGTACAATTTCAAAATTTCCCCTGGGAGCATGCGCACGGATCCCGTTTGATTAGCTTGCCCCCTTTTGGGTGAATCGGGTCTCGTCTTAATTTATGCAGCCCGTTATGCTTTATTTGACGCTTAAGAAAGTTTCTGCAAGCTGCTAACAACCTTGATCATCTATCGGGAAGACACCGATCAATAGACTGTGTCATGCATATATGGTGCCTTTATTAATCTTTAACTCAGTATCATAGCTAAAATTATATTTTTTTGACCTGACCGTTACCTGCACTACATGTAAAAGTCACTGGATAAATATGTGTCCGAAGATATTGAGTAGGGATCACGAAATTTATCAATAGCTATGAAGGGGATTCTTGAATAAAATAAAATTTAAAGGGGTCTCATCTAAATCTTACTGTTTTTCATCCGAATATCCTCCTCGCCCCACCCCCTCCCCTCCTTAAGCGATATATAATCACCGG
>JAHPZR010018472.1:2500-17500 GCA_019787425.1 Platygyra sinensis | reverse complement strand
TTTGTGGTGAATAGTAGGAGACATTTTTCTCTTTTTTTGCCATTTAATTAAGGATTAGAAGAAAAGAACACAAACTCAGAGGTCATCTTTGCCGTTTCCCGGTTGCCGTAAACGGCATGCTTAAACTCACTAATATCATCCTGCAATAACGCGGTTCAGACGCAGGTCAATTACTTTCATCCTCTCACGTTTGGAATGAACGTCCCTCTTTTCACAGGAAAAATGATAGGTCGTCTTTTTTAATTAAAATCGACTTTTGATCATATATATCTTCTAAAATCCAAATCAAGGAAGATCATTCGAGACGTAGCAAGGTAGATAATTTCAATTCGCAACGAAAACGCTCATTTATTGATCAATAGACTTAAAATTCGCCGCCAATTCGCCGATTTACCAAATTTTAACAAAGTAATCACGTGGTCAAAGTAGTATGTTACGGCAAGGCAGGACGCCGAGATTTATAATCAGGGAAAAGTTCAGCTTGGTAAAACAAAATATACCTGTCCAACCATATTTCTACTTTAAATTCCTGACCCAGACCTTAAACTGATTGAGTCATGATTGTAAACAAAATGCCTAGTGCCAAGCCAGGGTGAAAAACACACCCTATTTCAGTCCAATGTGTATAAAATTTACACCTTTTTTAGACACAAACAGCCCAAAAGCCATACCCTTTGCGACCACCCATACCTCTGATAGCCCATATAGCGGAGTAATCCCAACCCCCTTCCGAGCCCGGAACACATAAATGCACAGTTTCTCTGCCGGGAAATTTCCGCGCCATATTTTACGGGTCACGTTTGGATCCTTTTGGCTTTGAACGTCTCACTGAATCTTTCTATTTATTATTCTTTTTAACCATTTTTGGCAATGCGTAACAAAAATCCTTTCAAGTGACTATTGCGTGACAGACAAATTAGATCCACTTCGGACGCTAAAATTATCATTTCAGCATGCAACATGCGCAAGGATTGGAACAGCACGTGAGTATTTCGTTTTAACAAGCAAGGGACTGACGCTGGAAGGCTTCACTACTTTTATGGATTGTTGTTTAAGAACAAGGGCTAGCAATGAGGTTAAGAATGGGGTGGATTATCTTGGAGGCATTGATTGAGTGTCAGTAAGGAGGATGAACTTTGTCGAACCCCACTCATCGCAATGGTTATCGTGTAGGATTCTGAATACGCCAGCACTAATACTTGAATGTAATTACAGAAGGTGGGCTAAACATAACTTTTCTACCATAGTTAAGTCCAAATACCGAGGAAATCCTATTCAAGAAGACATTTTCAGGTTCCTTTTGATTATCTGGTCACACTGGCACTTGCCTATTGTTTTCGTTTTCTAGCAGGTTAGTGCTGTGATTATCACGATTTTGACGGCGTTAGTACTCAGCGCTGATGTAAAGCCCAGCTTTTACACTGACATTTTGTCTTTCGAAACGTCACAATCTTAGGTGTTTTGGTGTTTACCGTGTAGCGAATTTGCCGATTGAAAAAGTGTGCTTAATTAAGAATTTTTAGGAAGTGAATTTTGGTGATTTTAAGCGGCTCGTCGTCGCCTTGAAAATTAACCCACAGAAATATAATTGGCCTCAAAAGACTTTCAAACTCCTCAAAAATAAATTTCCAGGCTCAAACTGGAGTATTATTTTGATGGCGATTAACCAGAGCGAAGCTTATGCTAAGGTATTAGTCACTGAATTTTGCGTGTTTTTGACCAGATGTGGGACCACAACGGATTTTTGATTTTTTAGCGGGTTTTAAAAAATATTTCAAGAAAAAAATCACACCACGTTTCTAGGCTTACCATAGGCTATCTCTGGGAAGAATATGACAAATTTTGATTTTTCATCATGTGCCACGACTGGCTCGGTCCTAGTGGACATTCCCTCTTAAGGGTTTTAAGAAAGACCGTGTTCCTTTAGTATTTTTACAACTTTTTGACGATATAAATTAAGGGACTTCGATCTAACCCCCCCCCCCCACCCCCCTAGATCCACCCCAGGAGACACAGCAATAAATTTAATAAATAAATAAATAAATAAATAAATAAAAACTAGCCGCTGTGGTTCATGTTCTCCAGACAATGTAGAATTTGGTCATTTTACTTTTGCCGTTTTGGAGAGGACGACAAAGAAATGTACCAAGATTTAAAACGCTCTTGCATAGCCATTGTACTGTTCATTAAATCTATTGTGTAGTAATCATTGCCGTTGCCGTGGCCGTTGCTGTCGTAATTTTCTTAAGAGTTAAGCTCCCTCCTATCAATCCGACGAGTAGTGCCCTCATACGGGACCTTTATTTTTATGGTTTTCCAAGAAATGGCGCGCGGGGGATTACGGGCCATATGATAACTCATGTTATTATTCAAATTTCATACACTGTACGAGTTCCGATTTTCTGATTCGTTATTTGTACCACGTGACCCTGGGTTGTGACGAAACAACCTCCTTGACGTCATTATCGTGGTGTAATAGCCGTGATGTAAATTCAATACACCACTGTCATTACACCATGGCTTCCGCTGACTCGAAGTTTGACGATTTTTTGTTTGCAGTGTATTCAATTTGAATAATAAAAATGTTAATGCACTCATTGCTCGTGAATTATCGGGATTTACTTGCACTCGTTCACCAACAATGAACTCGAAATTTTCAATACCGCACTCGGCGGCCTCATGCGGTGTTGAAATTTCTCGTTCATTGTTAGTGAACTCGTGCAGGTAGATCCCGATAATTCACTCGCTGAGAGCGTTAACCTGTAATTAGTATGACCCAACTCGTAGACTAATGCAAATCCTGCATTTTAATTGGCTACCCTACTAGAGGACTATTAGTAATAGTCATCGGGTTGCGAGATTCGCCGGTTTTTCTTTCGTTTTATTCCCAAATAAGTACTTTTTCAACTTGCATTTGCTAACTTTATTATTGCCTTTTTCTTTCCGCCTAGTTGGATGGTAAAAAGTTAATGAAAAACTCTTAAAAGTGTCAATGAACATTAAAAAATGTACAAACGTTTCGGGCAGAGCCCTTCATCTGTGTAAAAAAGCCCATTGTGGCAAGTTGGCATACGCCAGTTGGATGGTATACTTACACAATTAGACCCTTCGCCCTCAAGGGCCACGGGTCAATGGCTCATTCGGCTTTGCCTCATGGACTATTAATCCCTATCCCTTTCAGGCTACGGGTCTAATTGTTAAATAGTAAAGGTTCGACTTAACCAAGACCGCTGAATATAAAGACTACATACTCACCAAAACAGTGTAAGTCTTAATCTGAAGTAAAATATTTGCTAACACCATTAAGAACATAAACTATTTACACATCTGATTCTAAAACTGTACAGATTATTCATTGAGTCTTGGTCTTCGCTTTCAGTTGATTTAGAAATAAATTGCACTTGATTATTTTGGCTGATCGAAACTACGCTCTAACCCATTCCTAGTAAAGAAGCAACAACAGCAAAGAAACAAAATGACTACTCTTTGTTTTTACTTTTCTTTTTTTAAAAAAAAAAATGCTTTTTTTTGGCGATACGGTGTCAGAAATGCAGAATTTTGTCCTCGCTTGTGCATTCAGCCTGTTTAGCCCTAAGAAAGAGGTACCCTGGCTGATTTTAAACTGTCCTCACATTGTGACTTTCCCAAAATCTATCAGGTTACATTTGAGTGTGTCAATTGTTTGGTCAGTCGAATTGACATTTCCAGGGCAACCATGTCTGTAAAGGATGTTTAACAGATGTGCCTGCGTCCAAACGATGTAGCGTGTCCTGTTTAAACTGTATATTCCTAAGCCCCCATATTAAATTAACGCTTATAGAGCTATATCAAGTACCTTAAGTAAGAATTCTACTAAAACAGTTAGGTTATTCCCTCTCGATTTCTACAAAGTGATAGCTGATTCGGCCGTCGGCCTCATCAACTATCACCACATAGAAATCTCGATCTCATAATCTAATTGTTCAATAATACAGGTCGACTTAACAGCTGAAAATAAAGACTAAAGACTCACCTGTTTAGTTTAAATCTTAATCTGAAGTAAAATATTTGTTAACACCAGTAACAACATAAACTATTTACACCTTTGTACATTATAACCATAGATTTTATGTTTGCCGTGCATAAATACGTTTTGGGCCCGACTTAGACTCATTTTAGCCCGAGCAGCTAGTCGAGTCCTCTTCGCTCCGTCCAGTGCATAGAGCCTCCAGTGTAGCTTTCCATCGGACCCGGTTCTGTGCAGTCCGTTTCACTTGATTCCATGACATCCCCAAGTCCTCATGCTTCTGCTGTATGGTTCTCCTCCATGACTTCTTTAGCCTCGATTTCCGCCGCTCTCTCGTGTCTGGTCTACCCTCCCCGAGAAGAGACGGTTGGACGCGTGAGAGGCGAACCATGTCTGTGACGTCAATTTATAATTAAAATTCTTGTGGCGCTTCTGGTGGCCAGAAATGTCATCTGATGCCATGATAATTGGCGGGCCCATATGACGCCTACGGCTCGTAACATTTGTACATGTGTTGTTTTCGCTACCTCTTCTTTTTGTTTTGGCCTTGCAACCTATTTTGTTTCACACTATTGTTATGAAAGGGCATTTTATGCTGTTTTCTATAGAAGAGTGTTTTTTTTTTAGAAAAGTAGAGCAGAGCTGTTTGACTGCGGTGTGCACGTGGCAAATGACATGTCAAAGGTCATACATATGTTAGTGTGCATCATGTTGACACCATGTTTTTGTTTTGCTAGTTCAGTTTGCTTTGGTTCATTCAAAAATTTAATTTTGTCTGGCTTCGCCGGAGACTGGTGTCTTTCAAGAAGACTACCGCACTCATCAACTTGCTTAATTTTTTTTTTCCTTGAGATCGATGTTTGCGTTTATCACTTTCTTTGTTGACTTTGTTCGTTATCTGACATTCTGGCCCAAATATAAGTTCTCACGCATAAAATCTGTTGAGTATTTTGTGTGTTGTATGACTTGTATATGCCGTTATGGAATAGATTAGGCATTAGTTCATCAGTTGAAGGTATTTGGTTAGATGTCCCGCTAATGCAATCGCTCTTCATATCGCACAACGTCTTTGCTACTGAGAGAAAGATAATTTATGCAGCGTGCTCGATTCAGGCAGGCAGATTTGTTATTGGTCGAAATTAACAATACTAAGGTCCACGAGTCCAGAGTTCGGGGAAGGAGCGATGGCTCCTTTCCCGGACAGTGACTGGTAATCGAGCCTATGACTTCTTTGGTCTGCTTTTCCTCCTATTCCCCTGAGGGTTCCACTCAAGGCTGGTGATATTGGTGGCAGATTTCCTCAGAGTGTGGCGAGTCCATCTCCATTTTCGTCTCCCTATGATAACTTCAATCCTCTCCTGCTGGTACGCTGCCACAACTCATCATTGGAGATCTTCCTTGGCCACCACACCCCTAAGATGTACCGGAGCCTACGATTGGTGAAATTCTGGAGCCGAGCAGCTAGGCTAGGGCTATGAGCCTGAGAAGGGCCCAAAACATATTTATGCCCAAGACATAAACTCTATTACTATAAATATCACTTTGGAGAGCATTGAGGAAATAAAAACCGGAAAAAAAAATGACAACAAAACAGTCTGAACAATCACGCGAGCAAGTACAAGTTAAATGGCTTTTATTTTTCCCTCAATGAATATGCACAATAGCCTGATAGCTGGCTAGAAATTACGAAATCTTGCCATTCGAGTTTTCAAAAAGGAAAGTTCGACAAAGCTGATTTGTAAGTGTTGAAATTAATAGTAAAATTGCTAAACTCACAGTTTGGCATAGTTGGTTGAACAGCTACTAAAAGCGGTATTTTACACATCAGAATGTCCGAGCAGGCACGTTTATTTCTGAAAGGCTGAACTATCCTTTATGTAGGATGTCAAGCTTTGTTCGTTCTTATGATTTATGATTTGTAATTACGCAAATTTGCTTTGCATCAGCCCCGGCCTGGTGAAGTCTTGTTATAGTGGACGCCCTTACGCAATGTGCTGTGTAAACCTGGGAAAGTCCAGCCTTTTTTGGAAATCTTGGGTATAAGTTGGGCGATAGAATTCTTTCCCAAGGGCTCGTTTTTGTACCAACACTCTGCCGCCGTGGAGAACTTTGTCAACGGAGTCTGAAACACTGCTTCACAATCAGGGTAAATAGAACCACCTTGATTATTCTTGGTTTGTTCTATATGCTTTGTAGTGACACACTCTTTGTTTTGATCGCGGTACTTGAACTCGAGCGAGTCATTTTAACTCGAGTGAAATCATCGATATGAATACATTTTAGCCCACCAAATTCTTCATTTTAGCCCGCAAATTGCGCCACAATGCCCGACAAAGTGATAATATTTTGTTAATAGAGGATGTTACACGGTGGGGAGAAGATATATATTAAAGTGCCTATGAAAAAAAAATAATTTCTGCTTATTTGGAAGGCTTTTCAAGGTAATGAATAACGGCGTTTTCTTTTTTGGAATATCTTGCTTTTTTTTATTTTTAAGGATATGTACGTTTTTCTATTATGCAAATGAGGAAAGTGATGACGTCATAGGTGGTTCCACTAAAACAGTACAACACTCAATCAAGAATATCTACAGAAATATTGGAGGAGTTATCTTCAAACTTGGTACCAGAACTGTGCAACACAAAAGAAGAAAAATGACACCTGTCATGGCATTGCCATGACAACAGCTATGCCCCTAGCCCTGCCTTAATATTCAGCTTTATTTCTGCCAAAAAATAGGCCTTTTGCAACAGTTGGTCACGTGACCGATAATTTCTAAACTTTTAGCTACAGCAAAATGAATTTCAGAGCTGGAAAGAGCGTGTTTTAAATAACCAGGACACCAATTTTCAGACTAATGCCGTATAAGGTTGAGATTTAATGACGATTTGAATATTGCAAAAATTAGAAGGTTTTGTATGGAAGCGAGGGAGCTTTGCCCTCCAGAAACGTTTTTTTGTTATTAATCACTACCAAAAGAAGCTGCCGGCATATAACCATTGGAGAAAGAAAGAGGGGTAACATATTAGGAAAAATGGAAATTTCTAGGCCCTTACACCGAAAGGCAAAGATTTTATGGCAGCTTGAAAACTTGCAAAATTACAAGGATTTGTATGGAAAACTACTGGAGCGTGACTGGAGGGCAAAGCGACTTCTTCTCATACAAATCTTTCTAATTTTTAACGTCCATAAAAATTCCCCCTTAAAAGATATAAACCTGAAAATTTGCATGTAAGCTTATTTGGAACTGTTCTCTCCATTTCTGATAACACTATGCATTACCAATGATTAATCAGTGTGTTCTTGAAAAGCACGTCACGTGACCAACTGTTGCAAAAGGCCTATTGATACTAACAATTGAATTACAATGAAAAATTAGACCCAAGGATTGAACCACGAATTCAACGTGAGCATCACGTTTAATAATGGTGATTGAACTGAGTGGAGTGCAATTTGGTCTGAAATCACAAGTATGATTTCAGACAAAAATTGCACAACATAAAGTGCAGTTGCCGCCTCATTAGATCCATTTTGAAATCGCACAATCTAATAGCCTAAATACGAGGACTACAAGATCTTGGTCAGTACCAATAATTATTAAAAAAAGTTGCCAATTTTGCCAAACAATGGCTGTTTTGTCTTTCATTTTCCTGCAGTGTAATTGGTTAGGCAGCTAATACCATATCTATAAGTTTCAAACAATGTATTACTTTAATCTCGATCTATTTCTTTTTGTTTTGGTATAAATAAATGTTTTTGTTGTTGTTTTTTTTTACTGTCCCATTCTCATTGGCTGAGAAAAAGATGCGATTTAGAGCAAAAGATAGTGCCTTCCGTGAATAATCGCACCATTGAGAGCCAATCACATTGCAAGGATAACCAGTGATTTCAAAATGGATTAAATATATTTTGTTAACATAATCTAAAGTAGAATTTCCTTAGAAACCAGATTGTTTATCTTAGTAATAAGAAGGGATTCCTTAAAAGCGAGCTTACTTTATTTGCGTTAAGTGCCTGTGATATTGCTTCTCTCCTACGTCTGTGAAGTCTTTGCCCTTGTGGGCATGTCTCTCACTGCGTTGTACAACTCCGCCGCCTTGTCTTCCACTGTTGCACGGAGGTGGTTGTTTTCTTCCTTCAGTTGCACTAATGCATCAGTTGGCGACTGCTCAATCTTTTCGGGATTGATCGTAATATTAATCCACGTCTCTTATCGTATTTGTTTCGTTTCCTTTTCCGTTGGTAATCGTCTCCATCCTTCATTTAAATCTCTTTATGTTTTCGCCGAATGTCCGTCTAACCCGATAACAGGAAGATTCAATCACCCTGTAGCCGAGAGGTATGATGCTGGTTTGTAGCAGTTTAGACACTTTTTGAGGCGGCCAATAGACTTCTCTCAATCTTTAAGCTGCTTCAGCATTTATTTATATTATAAACACTGGATTATTTTCTTTAATAAAGGGTGGTACTATATGAATAAGAAGTGGACATGGATCTGGGATTCTAAGAGCTCTGAAAAGAGCTCCCGATCACATTTATTTTCGCTGTGCTTGTTCATCGCGTTGACAGGTGTTAACTAAACCAGCTGCTGTACCAAGCTGCTGTTTTAAAATTGGCAGAAAATCATACATTTTCTAAGTGAGTGCTTTTCGTGAATAGGCTTTCGTTTCGTCTTGACAACCATTGTTATTTAGTCATGGGCTGCAAACAATGGCATCAGACTTAGCACGCGCCATTTCGAACAGAACTCCGACTTGAATAGGTTTTGTTTCGTCTTGGCAACCATTGTTATTCAGTCATGGGCTGCAAGCAGTGCATAAGACTTAGCACGCGCCATTTTTTAACGGAAGTCCGACTTAAAATTTTAGAACTTAGAGGGATAGTGGTTATCTATCACCAACTTTCAAAAACCAAACGGATTCTGTTTCAGGAAAGATCCATCTTCCATTTCACGCGACTTTAGTTTTTGGAAGCTAGTTTGAGTTTTCAGAAAATCGATCTGGAAATCGGCTTTCATACATAAATTCCCGTTTTTTCGTCACTTTCACGGTTATAGGGGTAGGCCTTATATTTGGTAAAACTTCTTTTTTTTTAATGTGCAAACTAAAAATGAACCCTTCTCTTCAAAAGCCCGATCTTGTGTTTTTAACTTGTTGCTTCTGTAATCTGGACAGCGAGTTTTATCAAGGCCGCTTTACTGATTTCGGCTCTTTTTTCTGTTATTCTGGGCTAACGAGCGGCGCTCACATTCAAATTTCGCCGCTTTAGTTGTTATTAATCATTAATGATGTCCAAGCATTCTGCCTGATGAACTTCAAATGAATTCACAAGATTTGGTCGCATCATCATAAGAACAGTATAACAAAGATTAAGAACATGAAAAATGCGTGGAAACAGATTCTGCCCTCCTCAAAACCCTCCCTTGGTCTGTTATGGCTTACAATAATCGTGTGTCAAGTTGCCAGTCGCTATTCAGTATACATTGTCAGTGTTAGTTTCAAAATATCTCATCTTCTCACCTCCTTTTATTACGAAGTACTTTACATGAGTTCCATACTTGCTGGTGGCCACACAAGTGTAGTTACCCTCCTGGTATAATTTACTGCTTGCAGTGTTTGTGTCGTTCATCAGCACTGTAAAGTCTCGTACCAATGCTATGTATATGGGAGGGGTTCCAGTGGCTGAACATGACACTTCGCTACCTGGCTCTAATCTCACCGCAGCATTCGAAACAATTTTAGGTGGCACTGGTGAAGTAATGTTGCACAGTCAGTTAGTACTGTAATATCTCATTGAGTGAATGGAGATCCAGACGGGAAACCGCATGCCCTGACCGAGAGCCAAATATTTCCCGTGTGGCCCTATCTCGCTCAGTAAATAAGCATTTATCATATGACCACTTAGCGTTTAACATTTTGAATATTCTGTTTAATTTGAACCTAAATGGGGTGCGACTACGTAACATCACGAGACGGCCGTGCGTAGGGAAACTACAAAAAAAATCACAATAAAACCTTATCGTTTATTATGTTGGCTCTTTAGAATTCGGGCAAAAAATACATCGACCTTAAGTCGATCGGGCAAACACCACCGCTTCATTTCTCTCTCTCTCTCTCTCTTTTTTTTTGATTTTGCTTCATTTTTTTTCTAGACTTGAAATCACATAACTACCATTCCCAAATTATCTGGACAACATGTTGAAAAGATAATGCACTGAATGCGTGAAAATTCTAAGTGCGGAAGAAGCTTACTGTAGAGGCAGAAAAGTCTATTCAAAAGCCCGTAAAGGTCGGCCGTTTACGCCGACCTTGTCTGTGGCACACCAAGAGGGGACTGAGTTCCCTTGCAAACAAGTCGCGCGGGACAAGATTCCCAACTGATTAAACTGGCCGATTTTTGCATCAAAAGTAAGTCGCAGGATACCAACTTTGGACCGTGCGCCTATTCTCACCGAATTCAAAGTGGATGCAGAGAATTTTAGCCGCAAAACACAAGTCCTTGCCATTTTGTTCCCCCCCAGCCCCCCTGAAACGCCTTGATGTGAACTTTCTCGTGGGACGATCAGCCCTGCCGGAGCAGTGTCCCTCGTGTAAACTCTTCAGGGGAAAAAAAAATAACCTGCATGGGACTAAGTCCCTTCGTGTGTGGCCGACCCTTACAGCGCAGTTGCAATTACTCAAATTTCCCTTATGGCGAAGCCAGCGTGGCCAAAAGGGGCCGACATGCCTGTTGACATAAAGCTTGCAACAATATATCAAAACACATCAGTCAACGTCAATATATACTAAGTTTGGACTAAGGGCCTGTGTTACAGTGGAGGTGAGAGGTTATGCCCCGGCACAACCGGGCTTACCCTTGCGTCAGGGCTAGCGCTCATAGACCGTTGCTTTGAGAAAAACACATGACAGCGTTTTACATGCTAGATAGGGTAGTCCGACCTACCCGGACACTCAGATCTACTTGGCCCGGGTGCAACCACAGGTTAGGCGGGAGATAGTTTTTTACCATCGTAATCGGTTCGTGCCGAGGGCATATCCCGGCCTAGCCGAGGTAAGAGAAGCCGCAAAAACCATGAGCATGCGTAGAGCTCCGCGTCGAATTTTTTTTGGTATGTGCACATTCGCCCGAGCTAGGTGCTATTTGCGCGACAGAATGATAGTCAATCGGAAAGCAGATATGAATGTAATATATGAGTGTCTCAGGCGGAGAACAGGTCCTGTGGACCGTGGCTAGGCGAGCCTAAACTAAGAGTGATGAAAAAGGGTTCTTTGGAGCGGCACTATTTTGTTTAGATGTGCATCAAGAAGATAAGCTCACGCAGCCCATTCACTGGACCCGGTTAGTGAGGTTGCATGTAACGGACGAAACTATGTAGTCAACACTGACTTCTAGAGCAGCCGGCACCCCCCCCCCCCCGGTTAGCTAGGGCCACCCACCGTCCATGTAAACAGGCCCTAAAAAGTTGGCTCTCAATGCTTCACTGAAAATGTTCAGCAAATACTTATTTCAGTCGCATTCTACCGACTTCGATAAACTGTCGCTGTATCGTTCCAGCTATTTGTCCTAGCTCCTCGGATCCTCTTAACACAAGGGAGCACTAAAGAAATTCTAATGTTAATAACCACAGCATGTTGTCGCCTGCAGCTTTGTTGTCTGGATAGACTGTACGGCAACTTCTTTTGTTTTCTTCACGGTGTTTTCTTGCGTACAATAAATTCTTCGATGTGCAGTCCCCACTGAAAGTGATTTTGCCGATTGCGCTCCTAGTAGGCAGGGCCATACGCATTTCTAGTCGGGTTTTACGCGTTTTTTCCAGCCCTGGGGAATTCAAGGTGGCCGAACACAGTTTTTCAAGTGCCTATGCCTAATTCACCATAACTTTTAAACTATTTATGCTTTGGCGCCCATTTTTTTGCAAGATTCAAGGTTAACCACAGAAATTGTTATTATCGCATTTTGACTTGGCTGTGTGCTGTTGCCATGGCAACGGGGCTGGTTAAAAACAAGGCTTAAATAATGGTTTTTGTTTATTTAGAAAAAAACAGTCGTTAGATTGTTTTCATATTTCGCACACTAAGTAAGAACTGACATTAAATCTCTACTGTCAACATGGTTCTAATAAAATTTTGACATAGGAGATTTTCGTAATCCGCCGTTAATCATTTTCTGTATTATTAAAAATTCCCTATGTCAAAATTCAGATTTTTTTTCGTAGGTCATTCACATGGTCTGTGACCTTTTTTTCTGTCAAATTTCATGAAATTCTAAGGACTGGATCGTTAGAAATCGGCATGTTTCTGCTAAAGCAATCGTTCTCAATTTTTCAAGCAACTGTGCATGCGTTGCATTTAACTGGGTTTTTTCGGTAACAAACAAAAGCTGAAAATTGCTGGGTTCTTTGCATCGTTACCTCTTCCAACATATCGTTGTAGTAAAAGACTAAAGCCATCAATACACTGTGTTCAATTATAGACAAAAATAACACAGATAGTGCGGGTGTTGAGTAAATTTAAGAAATTGACGTCAGTTTTTCATGCGTCTGTCCTGTTATTGATCATGAATTTCGTCATAATATTGTCAAAGTAGCTGTGGATCCACGAGGCGATTGCCCAGTGGATTCGCAGACTACTTTGACAATGTTATGACGAAATTCATTGTCAATAACAGGACAGACGCATGGAATACTGACATCAATCTGTTTTTTACGATAACAAATTGTTTGATCTTATAATTTCATGTGTCTGTCCGCTTACTTACAATAAAAATTAGCCAATGAGCGCGCGAGGATATCTGCAGTTACGTAAAAAAAAGATTCCTCTATTGACGGCATGTTTGTTGTTTTGAAATCCTTGTGCACGTGCTGAATTGCATCAGCAAAAGCACGCGCGAAAACTGTGTTCGGCCACCTTAAAGGACCACGATTGCGACGCTGAAGACAACGTCGATTAAAAATTAATTGATATTTTACCTACGAATCTTGCGATACTCTAACGTTAACTCTCAAAACTATCGCAAAACTAAATTTGAAGCCTGGCGCGGATCCAGGTTTTTAAAAGAGGGGCTCGATGGCATCCTTCCCCTGGAAAGTTTTGAAATTAAAGTCCTCGGAAACACGATTTTCGCCATTCTGAGGCAAAGTAAGCGTGTTTTAACATCTCGTATTTTAAATATGGTAGTAACTTGGATATTAGCTTTTAAGGATTTTAAGAAGGACCGTGTTCCTTTAGTATTTTTACAACTTTTTGACGTTATAAGTTAAGGGACTTCGATGTAACCCTCCCCCCCTCCCCCCTAGATCCTCCCCCCTAGATCCTCCCCAGGAGACACAGCAATAAATTAAAAAAAAAAATCAATAAAAAACTAGCCTCTGTGGTTCACGTTCTCCAGACAACGTAGAATTTGGTCATTTTACTTTGTTGTTTTGGAGAGGACGGCAAAGAAATGTACCATGATTTATAACGCTCTTGCATAGCCATTGTACTGTTCATTAAATCTATTGTTTAGTGATCATTGCAGTTGCCGTTGCCGTGGCCGTTGCTGTCGTGATTTTCTTAAGTGTTAAGCTCCCTCCTATCAATTCGATAAGTACTGCCCTCATATGGGATTTTTATTTTTATGGTTTTCCAAGAAATGGTGCGCGCGGGATTACGGGCCATATGATAATTCATGTTATTATTCAAATTTCATACACTGTACGAATTCCGATTTTCTGATTCGTTATTTGTACCACTTGACCCTGAGTTGTGACGAAACAACCTTCTTGACGTCATTATCGTGGTGTAATAGCCGATGTAAATTCAATACACCACTGTCATTACACCATGGCTTCCGCTGACTCAAAGTTTGACGATTTTTTGTTTGCAGTGTATTCAATTTGAATAATAAAATGTTAACGTAATCATTGCTCGTGAATTATCGGGATTTATCTGCACTCGTTAACCAACAATTAACTCGAAATTTTCAATACCGCACTCGGCGGCCTCATGCGGTGTTGAAATTTCTCGTTCATTATTAGTGAACTCGTGCAGGTAAATCCCGATAATTCACTCGCTGAGTGCGTTAACCTGTAATTAGTATGACCCAACTCGTAGACTAATGCAAATCTTGCATTTTAATTGGCCACCCTGCTAGAGGACTATTAGTAATAGTCATCGGGTTGCGAAATTCGCCGGGTTTTTTTTTTGTGTTATTCCCAAATAAGTACATCTTCAACTTGCATTTGCTAACTTTATTATTGATTATTTCTGTCCGCATAGTTGGATGATATACTTAAACAATTAGACCCTTCGCCTTCAAGGGCCACGGGTCAATTGCTCATTCGGCTTTGCCTCATGGACTATTAATCCGTATACCTTTCAGGCTGCGGGTCTAATTCTTAAATAGTAAAGGTTCGACTTAACCAAGACCGCTGAGCATAAAGACTCAAGACTCACCAAAACAGTGTAAATCTTAACCTGAAGTAAAATATTTGCTAACACCATTAAGAACATAAACTATTTACACATTTGTTTATTGTTTTATCTTACGCGAGAGCAGTTTTTTGTGGGGTATATTTCTTGAGGTTCATCTGATTCTAAAACTGTACAGATTATTCATTGAGTCTTGGTCATCGCTTCAGTTGATTTAGAAAAAAAAAAAAACACTTGATTATTTGGGCTGATCGAAAACGCTTTGACCCATTTCTTACAAAGAACTGAGCAACAACAGCAAAGAAACAAAATGACTACTTTTTGTTTTTACTTTTCTTTTTTTTTTTTTTAGAAATGCAGAATTTTGTCATCGCTTATGCATTCAGCCTATTTAGTCTTAACAAAGAGGTGCCCTGGCTAATTTTAAACTGTCTTCACATTGTGACTTTCCCCAAATCTATCAGGGTACATTGGAGTGTGTCAATTGTTTGGTCAGTCGACTTGACATTTGCTGGGCAACCAGGTCTGTAAAGGATGTTTAACGGATGTGCCTGTACCTAAGCCCTCATATGAAAACAACGCTTA
>JAHPZR010018468.1:15000-21960 GCA_019787425.1 Platygyra sinensis | reverse complement strand
TGTCAATTTTTATTCCATGTGATTCTGTCAGCCACTACACATGCACAAGCTAAAAGATGACATGATAGGAGATGACAAGAATAATGGCTGAATAATGAATTATAAGTCAGGCTCCTGAGCCTGGAACATGGTAAACAATACAGCTATAGCTATAGTTATACTCTACAACAGGAATGTACTCGTGTACTTTGTGTTCAGTGGTTCCAGAACAAAACAAGCAAGGTATAGCAGCTTACAGCTTTAAATAGTACTCATTTAAAATATTATTTTTAGGAGTAGCTCATTTTAGGGGTAGTCCATTTGGGGGAGTCCATGGACTGGGGGTCAGTATTTTGTCCATCGCCTAATTTTTTAAATTTTATAATTCAGTAACATCTAAACCTGAAGATCGCTTGGTGTGATAACCCGAACTATTGTTATAAATGTAACACGTTGTGTCAGCCTTGCAGTAGTCTTTGACTTATTATCGTTTTACTTTTCAAGTTTGGCAGATTAAATCTCCTGCAAGATCCAACATTTAATCAAACAGGATCTTTGTTCATGGCTTTGCAGTTTGTTTTTTATCTTAAGTTGTCCACATTCAACCAACATTGAGTGAAGTTTAGATTAAAGTTGTGTTCTCCATACTTGTTTTGTTTATTTGAGTACTTTCATCTGAACTCTGAGTGGGATGTGAAATGCACTAATTCCCAAATACTGTCTTTTGTTCACATTTTTGCTTCCTGATTGTAAAGATAGCAAGGGGAAAGGAACCCCCTGTGAGCTTGATGGAACATATTTATGGGTCGACAGATTTTTTGGATCAACCAGAAAATGCTCTCAAGAGGCTAGTAATTTTGATGTATTTTACGTGCAATATATATAGAGACAAGTGGTTCCGCATTGAAAAAGAAGTGTTTCATAAGAAACCTTAACTACAGCCTTGAGTGAAATGCAGTGAAAAAGGTCTGTTCGCACAAAAAGGAAAATATTCTTGAATGATGCAAATTTTCCCACCAGGCAGACCAACAGCAACTTCTGGGTGGTGGTAAGGAGGGGTGGGGGGAGATTACTCTGGGTTTTTGGGCAGGAGTGTCCAATGTGACCCAAGAACCCTTAGCTTTTACCACTCCATGTTCGGCTGCAATTCTACATCTCCCTACCTATTTGTAATATGTGTGCAACAGAGGCCAACTAAAAACCCTATGCTTTATAAGATAAGTGCGAACTTGCATGGTATGAACACAACTTGTTTTAACAGCCTTTAATAATGCACCAATAATTGCAAGCTTACCAACATGTTTCATCTCTAGATTACTTAATCCACGAGTTTGGCCATAGGGTTTCTTTGATTTTTAGTTAATCGGTATTTTAAGACAGGGAAGTGTATACGCCTGAAACGTCTTGTAAGGAATGGAACCTCTGTTCATATTAAAAATATGTGAATAAAACAGCTCTGTAATAGTATGATTTGAGATTTTGCTACGGTTTTCCGTGTGCGAAAACTTTTCGGGACCTTCGAGAAACGGGCCCCAGTACTGACCCTAAACCACTCGGCCACGCTGCCTCCGGCCGGTGGCTCCGCACCTATAGCAGGTCACTCGTGGGCTGCACAGCGAAGACCTCTGGTTACCTCTAGTTTGTGTGCGTAAGTATGCGGTGGGGCGTTGAAATGACTTATAACTTATAAACTTTAGAGATGGTATCGAAGGGCCAGGACTGAGTAAGCTTTAAATTGCTTTCTCTGCACATGGATTTTCTCCCTGAGGGTGGTTGCAATGATGTCATAGCTCCCGGCTTTGGTATCGCCGGTAGTCTTCGCCACAGAGACGAGCTCTTAATTCTGCGAGGCACAAAGCTTCAGATTTGTCGAGGTCCTCTAATCTACGACTACCATATTTGGTTATCCAGTTTATTAACGCTTGTACGGAGTCCTCCTGAGCATTCTCTAAAAACCTAATCCTCTCTTGTAAGGCCTGAATGTGAAAATGAAATAGGTAGAGACAAATGATTGGATTTGAAGTGTTCGTTACCAAACAACTCCGCTATAGGATAAAAAAGAAACATTGGTAAACTATAGTCAATTGCCATCTTTTCGATACCGCTCCGAGGCGATAAAAAATATTTGTAATGAGTTAACTTATGTCACTCCACAAGCCTGGCAAAGCGGCAGCGCATCTTTGTGCCAACATGGGCGGTAAATCAAAGATAACAATAAACATAAAACAAATGGGGGATAAAACATATGCAATGCAAGTAGAGCAACGTGGCTCAAGAAGCACGCGGGAATGGCAAATAAAGACATTCAAGAATGAAAGTAAGACAAGGAAGCAACGTGGCTCAAGAAGCACGCGGATGTTAAAATGTTGTAAGAACACCAGTGACACACTCTGCTCAGTGATCGCCTCGTGTGCCACGATTTTGTTCTTTCCACATTTTGACTTCATCTGTGAACTGTTTAACAATTGGATTATGAGTTCGAGATTTCTATTTAAAAAATCGATCGAGTGTTTCTGTCGAGTAACTATCGGCTGATAGTTGTCTCGTGGAAACCTGATGTTCTTATAATAGATACTTGGCCGAGAGGCGAAGCTTCGACGGCAAATTTGCTAGTTTTTTGAACATCAAATTTGCAAGGGGCAACTATCAATACGACAGTTCCGAGACATTAACACTCTATTGTCATTATTGTCCACCATTACAGGCCCGACCCGATTTTCTGAGTATGCGCAGAGTATTCGTTTTATATTCTCACCCAATCAGATATGACGGGAAATCCGTGAATCGCAGACCACCGGTGCTGGACGAGGCCAGAGCTCTCGATCTGTGCCACAGGCCAGAAGGATCGTGGGCTCTGGGGACGAGAAGGATATTTGTATACGATCCAGTTTTTCCTTCAGGCGGCTGTTCCTTCAATAGTTAAATTCACGATCGAGCAAAACTGAAAATCGGGTGGACTGAAAGCTTGTGCTGAATTTTAATATCACCGAATCGCTGAAAAATTATCTCTAAAATTCCCGCTACACATCACTAACCTCGGAAGGTTGATACCGACCAGTTTGTTATTTTTTGTTCAGAGAGCCGAGTGCCTTTGTTTAACATGCAGCATGATTAAACCCCTCTTCGCTTATCGTAATTTAAGGAATCATTTAGGTGGAGACCCGGCGAAAAGGACTTGAGCTCTAAATTTGGTGGCTCACAGGAATAATCTTCAAAATCTCCGGAACAATTATTAGATTTTCCATATGTTAGACAAAGAAAAATGGGAATTATGTTCTAAAAGGTGTCAACATCGATGAAACAAATTGCCGAGAAAAGTACGTACATATCAACAAACTGACGTGAGCGACGACCGCACGGGCAAAGACCACGGGCAAATGGATCGAGCCATTCAGAAAGCACGCTTCCATAAGGCTATGTCATAATAATCTATCTGCTTAACAACCGTAACAGAAATATAAATTTTGTCAGTCTACGAAGCTTTTGTCCCTTCTTACACACACACATACACACACATAAAATAACGGCTCATCCTCGGTTTAAGAACCTGTGACACTCACCAGTGAACCAGTAACGTAAAACAAAGAAAACAAAGAAAACAAAAAGTCAACATGATAGCTACAACCATAGCTACAAAACAAAGAAAAACTTCACAGGCTTTTACACCGAGGGAAACCCAAGAAAACTTTAAAACTCTCCTTGGAAGTAAGCTTATTTATAAGTAAGGTTTATTTTTTCTTCAGATTTTTTTTAGACGTGCATGAGGCTATCTGCAAAAATCAAGTCAAAACTATTTGTTTATCATTTGCATACATTTTGTACTCTTTGCAGTTTACATAACAACTTACGCTATAGAAGAAACCAACTGCTTGCAGGGTAACAACAACTTCGACCAGTTTCGACAACTCAAGTAATTGTTTAGAGATAAACAAAGTTTCCTTTTCTTTTTTTATATGAGTATGGGACTCCGCCTGGCGGCCCTTCGGGCTGCCGGAGCTCTTCCACTAACGCAAGCGTTATCGCCTTTATTCTGGATCCAAAACTACTTTCATGCCATCTAAAAGGGAAAAAAATCACGTCATAATATAAGAATCTTTTTAAGGAATATTTTAGTCTAAAATCAGTAGAAAACTGGTTGTATGAAAATTAAACACGAATGGTTTCTCAATTTAAGCCTCGGGTTGCGTAATTTCCCAGCCTTCCTTTAGGGCGTTGTAAGCGGATTGGAGAGCTCCTTCATTCCACCCAGTTAAGACTGAATATGCTTCACCAACCATAAAAACATCTTCACCAGGAAATGGACGTTTGGCCCATTTCATTAGATCATAACGGCTTATATATGTTGGAACCCGCCTTTGTCTGATGCCTGTTGGATAGAACAAGTAGTGTGTGTTATTAATAATAAGTGCTGACAAAGTCAGTGGGGTGGAATGGTTATGAAACCTAGAAAAGTTCTCTATAACATATTTTTGTTGGCTCTTTTGGGGGTTGACCCTGCCCGAACAAAACCTGGCGAAATACAAAAGGTGATTCTAATATAAAAACTGTAATTATGTTATTCATGAGTCGCCAAGGACCTTTCAACATAAAGCAGTAGCCGGTTTGTTTGTTTCTATATATGTTGTTTATCGGGCTTCTTAACCATTCCTTCAATTAATCTTGTCGCAGGTTGTTGACATTTCAAACAGGAAAGTTAAACCACAATCAAAATCCTACAAAGGCCAAAAAGCCTTGTTCGCTACTGTAATACAAATTAACCACGTGATTTCGTAAGGGCAGGCCGTACTGGGCCATGTCCATGGTTAAATTCTTTTCCTAGGTATTGAGGGTGTCAGGAGCCTGTTTATGATGTCTAAAAACAACAATGACGGAAATGATTCAGGCAAGTGATTACAGAAGGACAGGGCCGTAGCTGGAACAAGAAATCTGACTGAGGCAATTGCAATATTCATGGTTTAATTCTCTTCCAAGGTATTGAGGGCGTTTATGTTGACTACAGACAATAAAACGAAAAACAAAAAACAAACAAAAAAAAGCCTGAGGCAAGTGCCTCGGTTTGGTTGTTACTATATTTGCGGACCTGAGGAGGAATTTTTTTTTCTCCTGTCTCGCACGTGTGGCTTTGTTGTAAACAAAAAAAAAATTGATCGGTCACGCGTTGTAGATGATCTTGTAGATCTTGAAGAGTCGAAACTGATACTAGGAATCTCAAGAGAATCATCCAAACGCTGGATTTAATATTAATAGAGGAAATCATTATGTTAAATGAAAAGATTGTCCACAAACTCTCAGAAATTACTGAGGCAATATGATCCACTGAAACTAGCTACGCTGCGGTGTTAGTGGCCTTCCTGCCTAATGAATTGTGTTGTACAGATAAAGAGGATATTACACGGTGGTGAGAAGATATGAATTTTATGTTCTAGTGGTAAGAACAATATCTCACGAGTGAGGGCAGCGAACGAGTGAGATATTGTTCTTGCCACTAGAACATAAAATTCCGCATATCTTCGAGCTAACGTGTAATGCTCTTTTTATTATATAAACATACTGATGACGGCGTGTTTGATGATTTTCCGAAGATTTCTAGAATTAGCTAGAGTTTTTTCTCGGTACACCCTAGTTCAACTATTCGGACATGCTTGTAAATAGCGAACTGGTTTGCCTTCTGCCTTTTAGGAGTTTTAGGCCTTTTATTTTTATCGGAAATATTTCTTTCTTGAAGTTTAAGTGGCGTGCTTTAAGCTAGGTAGTCACAGCTAAGCGTATAGACTACCATAAACATTTATTTATTTTTAAAATTTCTTTTTTTTACAAAGGACGGAAACCCCGAACCAAAAAGCTTGATGTTTTTGTAGTCGCCTATTGCAAGTAAACATTCCGCTTTTCCACTCACCGAAGTTTTTCAGTCTCTGAAGTGCCAGCTATATTGAAGAAATTCGAAGAAATTCGAAGAAATTCGAAAGAAGCGACCTCAGAGGCCGCCATTTTGAATCTGTCTTGGCAGCCAGGACTGTTGTTCTGTGACGTCATTCCGTCCGACTCCAAATTGGCGGGAAGGAGAAAAACCTTCAACAGACTTAGCATCCTTCACAAAGTGAGCAAAATTTATTTTTTTTTTCCAAGCGATTATCCACTCCGCTATCTTCTATGCTATCATTTCGGAATTTGGGGTATGCTTGCCTCAAACAATACAGCTCAAGAGCAACCATAAAGGCCTGTCGCAAAGTCTCTCTAACGGATAGTCCGCAGAAACAGCCGTCCTTCTCCGCTCCTGGCCCTAGTAGTGTTGCTGTTTGCGAAAGCTATCGTCAGAATGTCATTACCGAAATACGGTCTGGCTGCTGAGCACTGTTCAAAATGGCGGCAACGATTTTGGAATTTTGGACTTCTTTGGGGACGAGTTTCTCAAGGAAAACGTGCACTTTAGAGGCTGAAACTCCGGTGAGTCTAACTTAGTGCAGTTAAGGTTTTTATCAGTGATGACAGAAAAATGTACGATTTGGGAATGACCTCCTCTTTTAAGTTTGTGGAATGCAAATGTGGCTGTCGAGATAATACGTGGAAATTCGCTATACCGAATAGCTTCTCGCGGAAAAGTTTCTTACCAAGCTACTTTCTCCCAATATCTAGACACCATATCCAGAGGCTCTGGTAAGACTGCTCCTGGAAAAACTACTTGGATAGCTTTCTTTAACTCCGACTCCAAACGGCTTTAGGAAGTTTGGAAAGCTTCACCCCACTTAACTGCGCATGCTCTCCAAGCATATGACAGCTGAAGAACGGCGTCACCGTGGGTCCTCTGCCACTAAAGAGAACACAACCGTCACAAAAGACTTCTAATGGCAGCTTATAAATGCTAATTTTGAAGTTTTCTACTTATTCAACGCAACTAGGGTCATTTTAAAATCTGTAGACGTTATTTGGTTGGTTAATTCAATACAATTCAATTCAATTTATTTCCTCTTGATGTAGTTACTT
>JAHPZR010018468.1:0-10000 GCA_019787425.1 Platygyra sinensis | reverse complement strand
CAAGTCAAGATAGCCGCATACCCGCAAAACAATTCTTATTACCTGATGCATTTAAGGTATGGACTGAGGCAGGCGAGTCTTGCGTAAAAAAAGTATGGGTCCCGAACTTAGGGCCTCTTCATATGAGCCAGTAACTGGGCTGTCTCGGTTACCGGGACGAATTCTGTGGTGTGTTCATATGGGAAATCAGTTCAACCCGGTCGACCGGGATGAATCCAAGAAAACGCATCCAAAATGGTGGCACATAAACTTGTATTAGCTTTGTATTGTTCGCGACTGTTATAGCTTTGTGGGCTCTTCATCCTCGGAAACCCAGGGGCTTACTAGCCGGGACAATGCGATATTTTCGGGCGAGCGATATTTTAATTTCGGGCGAAAGTTTACTTCAAGAGCTGGAGAGCCCCTGGGAACTTACTCTTACCGAACCAGCTCCAGAAGTGGTTGAATTCCGTGCCGCTGATTGGCTAGAAAAAAATTTTTCTGGCCAATCAGCGAGGAGTTCTAGCCGGGTAACTCTGTCGCCTTCTTACACAGAAGCAGTTTTCTTCATCGATCGACCTAGTTGCTTGGCCCGTGCAACGGGGAGATTGTCGTGGAAGTTTCAGAAAAAAAAAAATTCAACGAAACCGAGGAAATCACTAGGCTTTACATGGGGCTAAGAACCAATACTCTTCCATCAATTTTCTCGGCGGATTTTATCAAAGGTATATCGTAAATTTTTATAGTTAATGTACGCGATTTCTAAACTGTTGCTTTTGATTGCGGGGAAAGCTAGTCGAGTACCCACGGTTACTTCTTATTTCGCCTCGATCGTTGAATAACTTCTGAAACTTTCCACGATATGCAGATCGCCGTTGCACGGGCCACGCAACTATGTCGACCGAACGTGGGAACGATCGGCTAATTACAGTGGGCCCATTTTTTCTTGCTATCGGGCCAAACCAAAAATCCCTTAGCAATAATGCTGGACTTGAGTGTAAATTCGAGAATGACCTCCAAACGGCCCTTAAAGAAAGCTTGGCTTTGTTTCCCGTGGATGAATTGAAAGCGGAGCAGAGACTCATCATCGAGACAATTGTAGCGAGGAGAGAGGTTTTCGGGCAATTGCCGACAGGTTACTGTAAAAGTTTAACCTTTCAACTGTTGCCTGGCGTATTGAGTTCCTTGAAGGCTTAAGGCTATGAGTTCCCTCCCAATCCGTTGGTTGTCGTTATTTCGTCACTGATTTCAATTGTTGAGGACCAGGTGAAGAACCTCAGGTCACTGGGAGTCAAGGCTGGTTATATAGGTTAAAGTAAAAAAAGTGATCGAGAAATATTATATGGAAAGGGAGATTACGCCTTGTTGTATGGAAACGCTGAGTCACTGACCGGAGATGAACAATTCAGGGAGATGTTCTCCATGGAGTTTTACCAAAAAATACTGTTGCTGTTGTTTGTGATGAGGTGCACACAGCTGTTCATTGATAAGTGCATTCTTTGATTTATTTATTAGGAAGGGGCTATTCTACTTTCATAGTACTATTAATCTGTACAACAAAGTTCTTTTCCTTTTCGTTTAAGCTCAAATGAAACAAGGCTGATTAAGTAAGCTTTAATTGGGTACTTAATATTTGACATGAAGCCTTTATTCATGCACCAAATCATTGCAAGAAAATTTAGTACTCTGACTGGTAAACTTGTGCTTGAAATCCAACTTAAAATCCATTCCAGTGAAACCTCATGCAGGCAGAAACTTTGCATAATACAGACTTTTTTGATTTCACAAGCTTTCTGCATTCCTTATCCAATTTAACACATGTTTGGTTTACAAGTGCTTTCTGTAATTTTTTGGCCTTAAAGGCAGCTCTGCCAATTGTTCTGCAGTATGATGGGGAAAGTGGCTTGGAAAGGGAGATGCCAAAGCTTTAAAGACTATGTGGTAGTTCTCTTGCAACTGTTTTGCATTTGTAAGGCACAATCACCTACAAAATCAATGAATTTTCAAAGACCACTACACAAGTGTTATAAACCCTAAAAATAAAGGTATATGTACATTTATTTATTTCTGCACAACATAATTCCTACTAATTAGTCAAGATCTTTCAACATTGTAAAAATTTTTGTATTTTTCAGTTTAGCTTTAGATCAATGACAAAAATCACAAATGAAGAAACAGGCATGGGGATTATCCCCCAATCCGAAATGGAAAAATAGTTTGATGATAACTATGGTTGTAAATGGTTTGAACCCAGGAGTATCAGTAGTTCGTATTGTGTGATCGTCCGGGTTTAGTGTAGTTCTGAAAAGAACTGTTGTTGGTGACTGACGTTTCGACAACCTGAGCGGAAGTCATCTTCAGAGTCAAGTGAATAGTGTCTGTCAGTCGATGTTGTCAGTTATAAGTCTGGTCAGTTGAAAACGATTGGTCAGTTAAGCCATGATGTTATTGATGTCAGTTGACAAACCACAACATTGACTGGGACTCTGCTCAATGCTTAACCTACAGTACTAACTATTTCAACGACTGACTCTGGAGAGCTGGTATACTAACTTAGAACAAACGCCTCTTAACAGATGTCAACAACTACCGGCACCTTACAAACGACTTATCCGTGACGAAAACGAAACCGACAAACAGACTTCTAACAGACCGACTTAATTTTGACTAACAATAGATTTGACTAACAAAAGACGGATCGAAACTGACCAATGACTGATGACAAACTTTACACGAGTCTTTCAGCCAATAACATCATGGCTTAACTGACCAATCGTTTTCAACTGACCAGACTTATAACAACATCGACTGACAAACACTATTCACTTGACTCTGATGATGACTTCCGCTCAGGTTGTCGAAACGTCAGTCACCAACAACAGTTCTTTTCAGAACTACACTCACCCGGACGATCACACAATACGAACTAATAACTATGGTAGTTTTATCTTTTGGTGTGTTTATTAAAATTGCCACACTGGCTATATTTAGCCCTCTGTACTAACTATGCAGTTAGCAATTATTATAATTATTGTTATCAGTATTATAGCTTAGCTTTTCTCAGCTCAGGTGGGCTTTCGTCATTTGCATATATGATGAGGCCAAGCTGATAAATGGCCCGTGAGGGTGGGGTGGCAATGACTCTCATAAATTATACTCATCATACCTTTTGAGAGGTTATAAAACAGTTTTGGTATCTTTAAGGGTGTTCAGCCTCAAAAGGTCCACAGTGAGAGCTTTTGCAGTACCTTTTAGGGTATTGATTTGAACATAATTTGACAGAAGATAATGTGTTGTTGTACAATTTGTGTACCTCTTAGGGGCGAAGATAATGTCCACAAAACGGCCCCATCCTTTTTTATGGGAGTTGAACCCCCCCCCCCCCCTCGGCCCCTCCCCCCTTCGTGGACATAAATAGTCCGATCATCATTATTGTCATTGTCATCATTGTTTTATGGTTGTGTTCCTACCTTCACACAAGTTCCTTTCTGTGAACTTGGCCTGCAATAGCTTCATTGGTGGTGAGCGGTGTTTCAGCTAATATTCGATTTGGCCTAATCGGTATGGGATCCGACGACTCACCATAATCTAACGGTAATCGATGGCCCGGTTTCTTTCTCAAAATAACTCTTTCAGTTTCTTTGTCTCCTTTGGTCGAACTCAGCGGGGAAATTGGATGTTTTCTTTTAGCAGCCTTTCCACTCTTCCAAGATTTTTCCACCTGTACCTACACGTGTCACACACTGCGCGTTTATCGCCCTCCAAAAGTTCCACGCCGACCACTGCGAATTCCCCAACAATATTTCGTTTCCTCTTCTTATCCAAAAAAACAAACCCACATAATCTGCAGCAATCGTCCTCACATTGTGGATCCATCGTATAGAGGAAGAACTAAAGTTGCATTTTGGTTTGGCCCGATAGCAAGAAAAGGTGCGCGCACTGTAATTAGCCGATCGTTCCCACGTTCAGTCGACATAGTTGCGTGGCCCGTGCAACGGCGATCTGCATATCGTGGAAAGTTTCAGAAGTTATTCAACGATCGAGGCGAAAGAAGAAGTAACCGTGGGTACTCGACTAGCTTTCCCCGCAACCAAAAGCAACAGTTTAGAAATCGCGTACATTAACTATAAAAATTTACGATATACCTTCGATAAATCCGCCGAGAAAATTGATGGAAGAGTATTGGTTCCTAGCCCCATGTAAAGCCTAGTGATTTCCTCGGCTTTGTTGAATATTTTTTCTGAAACTTTCCACGACAATCTCCCCGTTGCACGGGCCAAGCAACTAGGTCGATCGATGAAGAAAACTGCTTCGTGTAAGAAGGCGACAGAGTTACCCGGCTAGAACTCCTCGCTGATTGGCCAGAAAAATATTTTTCTGGCCAATCAGCGGCACGGAATTCAACCACTTCTCGAACTGGTTCGGTAAGAGTAAGTTCCCAGGGGCTCTCCAGCTCTTGAAGTAAACTTTCGCCCGAAAACATCGCTCGCCAGAAAATATCGCATCGTCCCGGCTAGTAGTCCCTGGGTTTCCGAGGATGTGGGCTCTTGTAACTTTACTAATAAAGCTAATTCGCATACTTCTAAAGTGGAAATACATACAAGACCAAAATTATGCCATTTTGGCCGCTATGTTGTGAGAGCGAAGCTATTTTGTTTAAAAAGTTTCGTCCCGGTTACCGGGCTGGAGTGTTCATATGAGAAAATTTTCATCCCGGTTACCGAGATCGCGGTCGCAAAAACCGAGATCTCATTAACCGGGCCAGACCAGCCTCTCATATGAACATATCGATCGATATTTTTACAAAGAAACGAGTGGCCAGGCGAGATCTCGGAAACTTAGCCAGTCCGGTCCACCGGGCTCATTTAAAATGGGGCTGTCGTCAAAGGAATCAAGTTCACAATCTTTATTACCAGTCAACTAAAGATTTTAAAATACAAAAATTCAGTCCCAATTATGAGCCGGCCGAGCAGGCGTGCGTTTTAGAAAAGCTCAACGCACTATTGGTGGAGTTGATAAAGAAATCAGTAGAAGTAGTCTTACTTTTAAATGAGCGGATAAAATCACGTCAAGGAAAATCTTCTTAATATTGCGTGTTAGAAAGAGCTAAGGGAGACATGATGTCTGAAACAGTCCGGATGCCTTGGTGTACAAGATAAGGGTTCGATCTACTTTTGCATTTTTAAAGCGCAACCAAGCAGAAAGCTTAACCAAGGCGTCTTATCTAATTGAAATTGCGAAACCAAACTCATTCCAACGGCGCTTTTTGTACCATCCGATTTGGACGGTTAGCCCGTTCGTCCCATGGAGGTGTGAAGGGGTATTTGGATTCCCTTCAGTGGAATAGGCATCTAAGAGAGAGCATGACGAATAAATGCATAATATAACATATTGTTTTCAAATATTTTCAAGAATGAGAGCTTTCCTCTATGCTCTAACTTACTAAATTCATTTCTTTCTCATTGTCTTGGAGTTTTTGTTCAGAAAGATGCATGCCTTTGTTTGGGCGTTTAATACAGTTTAGTAAATGAGATGTGAACTGTCCAACTGGTAGCGAGTGAGACTTATGTTTCTTTGAGCCATCGAGACGGCGAGACCTCTGACATTTGACTAAAATTCTTCGAGACGCATTTTTTCCGATGAACCCGTCGCCGGCTAATTATGATATCATGATGGAATCAGCCGGCGTTGAATACACTGGATCAACGTTTACAACAGTCTGTAATATCGCCTCAGATTCCGTTACTAGCAATAGACTTGACAACATATTCACTTACCAAGTCCTTTGTGATCGTCTTCAATCACACCAGCGTGCCTTTCTTTTCCTCTCTCATGAGCTAACAACGCAGCGACCACAATCAAGGCAATCACCAGTGATAACAACAAGAACAGCACCAAAGACGCGTTAAACAAACTCACGAAGAAGCCGCGCACCTCAGTTTTGCGAACTGCACTGTACTCCGTACGGACCATGCTTGTGAAACAGAATATGATACAGTGAAACCTGTATTGAGAATTACTGGTGCATGTCTGCTTAATACAGCTAGGGTGTCCCTTCAAAATAGGTTCTAATATGTTGCGCAATAATAGTTAACTATTAACTCTTTTGTAACATAGTTACAAACACTGTTCATAGGAGAAGGCTCAATCAGTCAATCAATGCATCAATTTGGAATAATCAGTCAGCTTTGCAACGACATCGCCGAGCAATGTTGAAGGAGTCTGAGCTAGACCTTTGTCCTCTTAATGCAGGTTTTGTGCAACAAAATGGCTTAAAGATGATTTCCAGTCCGTACTGCGCAGTCTCAGTACCCTCATGTTTATAAACATTATAACGGCGCACTCAATGGAATGTGAATCGATGTTATTCGTTAAAAACCACATACCTTATCTTTGAGGCCTTTCAAATTATTTTTCCAACAGTTTCATTGAGTTTTACAGCTGCAAAGTTGTTTCATCAAGTGATATGAGAAAGAACAAAGCATTAAGCTTTGACCGCTTCGCATCCATAATGGCGGTTGTTCTTAAACTTCGAATTTACTTCATGTAAGTAGTTGCTAAATGTTCACATTTCGTGACGTCTTACATGAAACAAAACAAAAAACGTAAACAAACTCTCGAGAGTGCGCAGTACGGACTGGAAATCAGCTTTAATATTGGTGTCCGCGTTCGCTTAATGGAGGTATCCACTCAATGCAGGTTTAACATAGCAGGTTTATCAGCAAATGGCGAAGTAAAGTCACGAAAGGCGGCTTTGACGTCACTGGAACAGATTTTGAGGCTTTAATATTTTCTTCTGTGCCAACCGGCCGGTTACGTTGGGAAAACAAAACTAGTGAAGCAGTAGTCTACAGGTGTGATTTTCATGCTTGGCTGCACTCTGCCAGAGAATATGTCAGACAACACACCAGACAACATGCCTATGCATTAATTCATCATTGTGTCAAAAAAAAAAACATTATTCTTTTGTCTAAAATCTTTAACAAACAAGACGCCAAAAGGCGATTCCGTGGGATGCTCGGGCTGGGGAGCGTAGCATTAGAATTAATTCTGAAGTTAAGTAAAGTGCTTCGATTAAAATGATTAAGACGGAATCCGCCAGACGTTGGAGTAACAAGTGGACAAAAACCTTGTACCAAGATTATTTACATTGTATTGCAAACTTCTGTAGGGCTCTTTTAATTATCTTCTCAAAACAATTCATTTCTAGCAACACCAAACGTCGAAAACGAATGTTGAACTTCGTATGAAACGCTTAAAAGTTTGATGAAATGAAACTGATGATGGAATTTTGCCTGTGTTTCCACAAAATGACTGAACTTTGAAATTTATTTTCTCTCGTTCCCGTGGGAAATTATTTTTCGGTGTTATTTCAGGCAATTATTTATGTATTTAGCTTTAAAAAAATGTAAAAATGACTGTAAAATATTTAAAATTACTCTGATACAGATTTTTGTCCACTAAAACCTGGAATTGCTCCATCTTCTATCGGATTTCGTCTTAATTTTTTGTTTGTTCAGTTTGCATTGTGACAGGCTGTTTTTAGCACTTTAGTTTAATGTTTCGGTTTACGGAACTTCATTACATTTAAAATAAACTGGCAACAGGCTTAAAACATTGAAGTGACGGGTTTTACTCAAACAGAAAAATCTAAGCAAACAGGTATAACTCACAAAAATTAATTGTAAGGTCTAGGATCAATATCTCACTGTTACAGAATATATACAACATGGGTCAGATCAGGGCATCCATTTCAATTTACATTCCGCAATGCGACCGCAGGAATAACAGTTGCATTGTGTTTACTTTCATAAGTTTTTGAGGTGCATGACCTCAGCTTTCATTGTTCAGAAATTCACGCAAAACAATGTTGAGCGAAAAGTCCACGAATTTGTCAAGGCTTATGAGAAGAAGCTAAAGTTTAATAAAGGCAGTCTTTGGATCCTACATTATTAATGAACTAGTGGTGATCAAAGATCACGCACGTCTTTAAATGTGTGGTGTACTTTGGCGGCGTTTAAATGGCTCGATAGAAGACTAAGTTTGATTGAATGTCTGATAACGATCAGCACGTGATGTTGAACTGGCAGTGATGGCTGCGGTAAAATTAGCTAAGTATATATATCTTATTCTTTAAAAAGTTGTACTGGACAAAATATTTTCTAGGAAAGGCATTTAAACTGTCACCCTGCAGCAGAGCCTTTTCTTACGGTAAATATGGTCACACATAGGCCATTCCCAGTTCTTTTGTGCCTCTTTTCAAAACGAGTCTAAGTGCGAAACCTTTCATTTGAAAATGAGTTTGCATGTAGTTTCATTTTCATGCAAATCAAACTCATGTTCATATAAATGATTTCCCACTTAGACTCACTTTGAAACAGAGGCACAAGGGAATTCGGAAATGGCCTATTTCAGATCGACAACACTTTTAACAATGATTTCTCTAGACGATAAAATTTGGACTAGAGACCCTGCAAGACAGCGCCTTGCAAAAGGTTTTTAAGTTTTGTGTTTTTATTTGTTTACACGTTTATCAGAGCTCTAGCAGTCCGAACTAGTTTAGACAAGATACTCAGTACCGAAGAGTTTCACTTTCCATCATGGAGAAACTATTTCTTCATGAGACTAACCAACCAACCAACCAACCAACCAAAAGAAGCATTGCGACTCTGCAATTCATGCATATAGCCCATGAGGATCTAACAAAATATGAGCATTGAGAGTCGTACAGGGGTATTCTCGTGATGCCTGATTAGCTCATTTTATTTTCCGTGAAACGTGAATTGAGGAAATTATTCTTCGTGACTCGTGACCTGACGGTTTTCCGTGACCAGTCCGGGCCATAGCCAGAAATGGATATATGGTGACGTCATGAGAAATGGCAATATGGCCGCCAAAGCTAGGCACACTATACAAAGTTCCTTCCGAGCTCTTTTCGGGGCTTAAAAGTAGCCTTTTCCCACAAGGCTTTGCACACAATACAATTGAACAATGAAGCTTTGGTTGAGTGTGAAAAAAATGGCGGCTTGCGAAGCGTCTTCGAGTTTCGAGGCGAAAACCTCACTGTTTTGTGCTATTTTTGGTCTGGTTTTTACACGACAAGACGCCAGATAGATGGAAAAATCAGGTATGCTGCAATTTTTTCCCTCTTTGAAAAAAATATGTCGTTAATGTCTATAAAATTTGCGTTCATTTTGTGGTATTTTTGTATTGGTCCACGACTGCGTCGCTTGGTCCAAGGGTTTTAAAGATGAAATACTGTAGTTTTGCCACATGCGTTTGTTATTGACCGATCGTGCTGACCATGCTGTGGACCTGATTTCAAGCTGTGTTTACTTTATTCCCCGACAGGCAATGGAAAAGCGCCGCGATTTCCTCAAGAAACACAGTACAGTAGATTGTGTGGTAAAAAAGGAATGGCAGAGATCACGGGAAGGAATTATTCTAAATTATTCGAAGCGGTTCTCAGTGAAAAGGTTTACATTAACATAACAGCAAATGATTCTAGTAATGTACATCCCGAAAAGATGTGTGCAGCATGCAATGCAAAGTTATATCCATTTAAGTACTTTGAATGAAGAAGATGAGGCTGTGGCACACATGTAGGGATCAAAAAAGGGTTGAAAGTGCTTTTAGTGCTCAGTATACATGCCAGCTTGATACAGCTGTAGTAGTTCAGGAACAGCTGCAAAGCCAAGTTTCAGTGAAGGTCAATAGTTTTGTAGTTATCAAAACATTTCTATGTGGGCCCTAAGCAGTATGGAAGAAGTTATTTGTTGAACCTGGAAAATTGTACTTGCAAATATTAATAGCTAGCTTTTTTGCTAGTAATGTTTCGGAAATTCGAAATACGCCTCAGTGTACTTTGCAGTCCTGGTCACTTCAGTTAGCATGAAGTCGTTCCTTTTCAATTGCTTATTGTGTTAGAGTGGGTGTGTGGTTAGTGTTGTGTTTTCATTGATATATTTCAGAAAGTCATGAACAACATTATTTTCCAGTCACAAAATTAGGCCCTGTTTAC
>JAHPZR010018466.1:15000-22804 GCA_019787425.1 Platygyra sinensis | reverse complement strand
AATGTCACACAGTAATTGTCAATTTTTATTCCATGTGATTCTGTCAGCCACTACACATGCACAAGCTAAAAGATGACATGATAGGAGATGACAAGAATAATGGCTGAATAATGAATTATAAGTCAGGCTCCTGAGCCTGGAACATGGTAAACAATACAGCTATAGCTATAGTTATACTCTACAACAGGAATGTACTCGTGTACTTTGTGTTCAGTGGTTCCAGAACAAAACAAGCAAGGTATAGCAGCTTACAGCTTTAAATAGTACTCATTTAAAATATTATTTTTAGGAGTAGCTCATTTTAGGGGTAGTCCATTTGGGGGAGTCCATGGACTGGGGGTCAGTATTTTGTCCATCGCCTAATTTTTTAAATTTTATAATTCAGTAACATCTAAACCTGAAGATCGCTTGGTGTGATAACCCGAACTATTGTTATAAATGTAACACGTTGTGTCAGCCTTGCAGTAGTCTTTGACTTATTATCGTTTTACTTTTCAAGTTTGGCAGATTAAATCTCCTGCAAGATCCAACATTTAATCAAACAGGATCTTTGTTCATGGCTTTGCAGTTTGTTTTTTATCTTAAGTTGTCCACATTCAACCAACATTGAGTGAAGTTTAGATTAAAGTTGTGTTCTCCATACTTGTTTTGTTTATTTGAGTACTTTCATCTGAACTCTGAGTGGGATGTGAAATGCACTAATTCCCAAATACTGTCTTTTGTTCACATTTTTGCTTCCTGATTGTAAAGATAGCAAGGGGAAAGGAACCCCCTGTGAGCTTGATGGAACATATTTATGGGTCGACAGATTTTTTGGATCAACCCAGAAAATGCTCTCAAGAGGCTAGTAATTTTGATGTATTTTACGTGCAATATATATAGAGACAAGTGGTTCCGCATTGAAAAAGAAGTGTTTCATAAGAAACCTTAACTACAGCCTTGAGTGAAATGCAGTGAAAAAGGTCTGTTCGCACAAAAAGGAAAATATTCTTGAATGATGCAAATTTTCCCACCAGGCAGACCAACAGCAACTTCTGGGTGGTGGTAAGGAGGGGTGGGGGGAGATTACTCTGGGTTTTTGGGCAGGAGTGTCCAATGTGACCCAAGAACCCTTAGCTTTTACCACTCCATGTTCGGCTGCAATTCTACATCTCCCTACCTATTTTGTAATATGTGTGCAACAGAGGCCAACTAAAAACCCTATGCTTTATAAGATAAGTGCGAACTTGCATGGTATGAACACAACTTGTTTTAACAGCCTTTAATAATGCACCAATAATTGCAAGCTTACCAACATGTTTCATCTCTAGATTACTTAATCCACGAGTTTGGCCATAGGGTTTCTTTGATTTTTAGTTAATCGGTATTTTAAGACAGGGAAGTGTATACGCCTGAAACGTCTTGTAAGGAATGGAACCTCTGTTCATATTAAAAATATGTGAATAAAACAGCTCTGTAATAGTATGATTTGAGATTTTGCTACGGTTTTCCGTGTGCGAAAACTTTTCGGGACCTTCGAGAAACGGGCCCCAGTACTGACCCTAAACCACTCGGCCACGCTGCCTCCGGCCGGTGGCTCCGCACCTATAGCAGGTCACTCGTGGGCTGCACAGCGAAGACCTCTGGTTACCTCTAGTTTGTGTGCGTAAGTATGCGGTGGGGCGTTGAAATGACTTATAACTTATAAACTTTAGAGATGGTATCGAAGGGCCAGGACTGAGTAAGCTTTAAATTGCTTTCTCTGCACATGGATTTTCTCCCTGAGGGTGGTTGCAATGATGTCATAGCTCCCGGCTTTGGTATCGCCGGTAGTCTTCGCCACAGAGACGAGCTCTTAATTCTGCGAGGCACAAAGCTTCAGATTTGTCGAGGTCCTCTAATCTACGACTACCATATTTGGTTATCCAGTTTATTAACGCTTGTACGGAGTCCTCCTGAGCATTCTCTAAAAACCTAATCCTCTCTTGTAAGGCCTGAATGTGAAAATGAAATAGGTAGAGACAAATGATTGGATTTGAAGTGTTCGTTACCAAACAACTCCGCTATAGGATAAAAAAGAAACATTGGTAAACTATAGTCAATTGCCATCTTTTCGATACCGCTCCGAGGCGATAAAAAATATTTGTAATGAGTTAACTTATGTCACTCCACAAGCCTGGCAAAGCGGCAGCGCATCTTTGTGCCAACATGGGCGGTAAATCAAAGATAACAATAAACATAAAACAAATGGGGGATAAAACATATGCAATGCAAGTAGAGCAACGTGGCTCAAGAAGCACGCGGGAATGGCAAATAAAGACATTCAAGAATGAAAGTAAGACAAGGAAGCAACGTGGCTCAAGAAGCACGCGGATGTTAAAATGTTGTAAGAACACCAGTGACACACTCTGCTCAGTGATCGCCTCGTGTGCCACGATTTTGTTCTTTCCACATTTTGACTTCATCTGTGAACTGTTTAACAATTGGATTATGAGTTCGAGATTTCTATTTAAAAAATCGATCGAGTGTTTCTGTCGAGTAACTATCGGCTGATAGTTGTCTCGTGGAAACCTGATGTTCTTATAATAGATACTTGGCCGAGAGGCGAAGCTTCGACGGCAAATTTGCTAGTTTTTTGAACATCAAATTTGCAAGGGGCAACTATCAATACGACAGTTCCGAGACATTAACACTCTATTGTCATTATTGTCCACCATTACAGGCCCGACCCGATTTTCTGAGTATGCGCAGAGTATTCGTTTCATATTCTCACCCAATCAGATATGACGGGAAATCCGTGAATCGCAGACCACCGGTGCTGGACGAGGCCAGAGCTCTCGATCTGTGCCACAGGCCAGAAGGATCGTGGGCTCTGGGGACGAGAAGGATATTTGTATACGATCCAGTTTTTCCTCCAGGCGGCTGTTCCTTCAATAGTTAAATTCACGATCGAGCAAAACTGAAAATCGGGTGGACTGAAAGCTTGTGCTGAATTTTAATATCACCGAATCGCTGAAAAATTATCTCTAAAATTCCCGCTACACATCACTAACCTCGGAAGGTTGATACCGACCAGTTTGTTATTTTTTGTTCAGAGAGCCGAGTGCCTTTGTTTAACATGCAGCATGATTAAACCCCTCTTCGCTTATCGTAATTTAAGGAATCATTTAGGTGGAGACCCGGCGAAAAGGACTTGAGCTCTAAATTTGGTGGCTCACAGGAATAATCTTCAAAATCTCCGGAACAATTATTAGATTTTCCATATGTTAGACAAAGAAAAATGGGAATTATGTTCTAAAAGGTGTCAACATCGATGAAACAAATTGCCGAGAAAAGTACGTACATATCAACAAACTGACGTGAGCGACGACCGCACGGGCAAAGACCACGGGCAAATGGATCGAGCCATTCAGAAAGCACGCTTCCATAAGGCTATGTCATAATAATCTATCTGCTTAACAACCGTAACAGAAATATAAATTTTGTCAGTCTACGAAGCTTTTGTCCCTTCTTACACACACACATACACACACATAAAATAACGGCTCATCCTCGGTTTAAGAACCTGTGACACTCACCAGTGAACCAGTAACGTAAAACAAAGAAAACAAAGAAAACAAAGAAGTCAACATGATAGCTACAACCATAGCTACAAAACAAAGAAAAACTTCACAGGCTTTTACACCGAGGGAAACCCAAGAAAACTTTAAAACTCTCCTTGGAAGTAAGCTTATTTATAAGTAAGGTTTATTTTTTCTTCAGATTTTTTTTAGACGTGCATGAGGCTATCTGCAAAAATCAAGTCAAAACTATTTGTTTATCATTTGCATACATTTTGTACTCTTTGCAGTTTACATAACAACTTACGCTATAGAAGAAACCAACTGCTTGCAGGGTAACAACAACTTCGACCAGTTTCGACAACTCAAGTAATTGTTTAGAGATAAACAAAGTTTCCTTTTCTTTTTTTATATGAGTATGGGACTCCGCCTGGCGGCCCTTCGGGCTGCCGGAGCTCTTCCACTAACGCAAGCGTTATCGCCTTTATTCTGGATCCAAAACTACTTTCATGCCATCTAAAAGGGAAAAAAATCACGTCATAATATAAGAATCTTTTTAAGGAATATTTTAGTCTAAAATCAGTAGAAAACTGGTTGTATGAAAATTAAACACGAATGGTTTCTCAATTTAAGCCTCGGGTTGCGTAATTTCCCAGCCTTCCTTTAGGGCGTTGTAAGCGGATTGGAGAGCTCCTTCATTCCATCCAGTTAAGACTGAATATGCTTCACCAACCATAAAAACATCTTCACCAGGAAATGGACGTTTGGCCCATTTCATTAGATCATAACGGCTTATATGTTGGAACCCGCCTTTGTCTGATGCCTGTTGGATAGAACAAGTAGTGTGTGTTATTAATAATAAGTGCTGACAAAGTCAGTGGGGTGGAATGGTTATGAAACCTAGAAAAGTTCTCTATAACATATTTTTGTTGGCTCTTTTGGGGGTTGACCCTGCCCGAACAAAACCTGGCGAAATACAAAAGGTGATTCTAATATAAAAACTGTAATTATGTTATTCATGAGTCGCCAAGGACCTTTCAACATAAAGCAGTAGCCGGTTTGTTTGTTTCTATATATGTTGTTTATCGGGCTTCTTAACCATTCCTTCAATTAATCTTGTCGCAGGTTGTTGACATTTCAAACAGGAAAGTTAAACCACAATCAAAATCCTACAAAGGCCAAAAAGCCTTGTTCGCTACTGTAATACAAATTAACCACGTGATTTCGTAAGGGCAGGCCGTACTGGGCCATGTCCATGGTTAAATTCTTTTCCTAGGTATTGAGGGTGTCAGAAGCCTGTTTATGATGTCTAAAAACAACAATGACGGAAATGATTCAGGCAAGTGATTACAGAAGGACAGGGCCGTAGCTGGAACAAGAAATCTGACTGAGGCAATTGCAATATTCATGGTTTAATTCTCTTCCAAGGTATTGAGGGCGTTTATGTTGACTACAGACAATAAAAACGAAAAACAAAAAACAAACAAAAAAAAGCCTGAGGCAAGTGCCTCGGTTTGGTTGTTACTATATTTGCGGACCTGAGGAGGAATTTTTTTTTCTCCTGTCTCGCACGTGTGGCTTTGTTGTAAAACAAAAAAAAAAAAATTGATCGGTCACGCGTTGTAGATGATCTTGTAGATCTTGAAGAGTCGAAACTGATACTAGGAATCTCAAGAGAATCATCCAAACGCTGGATTTAATATTAATAGAGGAAATCATTATGTTAAATGAAAAGATTGTCCACAAACTCTCAGAAATTACTGAGGCAATATGATCCACTGAAACTAGCTACGCTGCGGTGTTAGTGGCCTTCCTGCCTAATGAATTGTGTTGTACAGATAAAGAGGATATTACACGGTGGTGAGAAGATATGAATTTTATGTTCTAGTGGTAAGAACAATATCTCACGAGTGAGGGCAGCGAACGAGTGAGATATTGTTCTTGCCACTAGAACATAAAATTCGCATATCTTCGAGCTAACGTGTAATGCTCTTTTTATTATATAAACATACTGATGACGGCGTGTTTGATGATTTTCCGAAGATTTCTAGAATTAGCTAGAGTTTTTTCTCTGTACACCCTAGTTCAACTATTCGGACATGCTTGCATATAGCAAACTGGTTTGCCTTCTGCCTTTTAAGACTGTTAGGCCTGCTATTTTTATCAGAAATATTTCTTTCTTGAAGTTTTAGTGGGTAGTCACAGCTAAGCGTATCGACTACCATAAACATTTATTTATTTTAAAATTTCTTTCTTTACTAAGGACGGAAACCCCGAACCAAAAAGCTTGATGTTTTTGTAGTCGCCTATTGCAAGTAAACATTCCGCTTTTCCACTCACCGAAGTTTCAGTCTCTGAAGTGCAAGCTATCTTGAAGAAATTCGAAAGAAGTGACCTCAGAGGCCGCCATTTTGAATCTGTCTTGGCAGCCAGGCCGTGTTTCTGTGACGTCATTCCGTCCGACTCAAAATTGGCGGGAAGGAGATTATCCACTTCGCGATTATCCACTTCGCTATCTTCAATGCTATTATTTCGGAATCTGGGGCATGCTTGGCTCAAAACAATACAGCTCAAGAGCAACCACAAAGGCTTGTTGCAAAGTCTCTCTAACGGATAGTCCGCAGAAACAGCCGTCCTTCTCCTCTCCTGGCCCTAGTAGTGTTGCTGTTTTCGCAGGCTATCGTCAGAATGTCATCACGAAAACACGGCCCGGCTGCTGAGCACTGTTCAAAATGGCGGCAACGATTTTGGAATTTTGGACTTCTTTGGGGACGAGTTTCTCAAGGAAAACGTGCACTTTAGAGGCTGAAACTCCGGTGAGTCTAACTTAGTGCAGTTAAGGTTTTTATCAGTGATGACAGAAAAATGTACGATTTGGGAATGACCTCCTCTTTTAAGTTTGTGGAAATGCAAATGTGGCTGTCGAGATAGTACGTGGAAATTCGCTATACCGAATAGCTTCTCGCGGAAAAGTTTCTTACCAAGCTACTTTCTCCCAATATCTAAACACCATATCCAGAGGCTCTGGTAAGACTGCTCCTGGAAAAACTACTTGGATAGCTTTCTTTAACTCCGACTCCAAAACGGCTTTAGGAAGCTTGGAGAGCTCACCCCACTTAACTGCGCATGCTCTCCAAGCATATGACAGCTGAAGAACGGCTTCACCGTGGGGTCCTCTGCCACTAAAAGAGAACACAACCGTCAGAAAAGACTTCTAATGGCTGCTTATAAATGCTAATTTTGAAGTTTTCTACCTATTCAGCGCAACTAGGGTCATTTTAAAATCTGTCGACATTGTTTGGTTGGTTAATTCAATGCAATTCAATTCAATTTATTTCCTCTTGATGTAGTTACTTAATTTAATTACAAACATTTATAGTTGCTGAGATGTTACTATTGTATTAAGTAAAAGTGCTTGAGCATGGTGGCCAAATAAACCATTCGGTTTCCTAGTTGGCCCCCATAATTAGGTAAAGTATATTTAACCCGAATTATTTCCTAAGCGTACGTTAGATACGAGATGGCAGATAAGTAGGGTGTTGTCATCTAATATCCAAGAAACGCGTAGTTAGAGACTTCCAAAAGTTTTCACTGGCTTAGTATATACCATATATTACCATATTGTTAATATCTATTCCCCGATAAACAGGGATAATGTGTACGTCTCCTTTTTGATAGCTCACCTGTAAGGCATAATGGAAACTAGGCAAGATGCTGCTGAAAAGAATGTTTCAAGCGGCTTCAGTGTCAGGTTGTGAAGCGAAGTAATGTTTTCCCACCAAGGATAACTGTATATCGCCACAGCTTTAAAGGAAGAATCCCCTAAAATCGCTTCAAAGAAAACATTTCTTTTAATATCTGCAGCCACGTCCCCAGATATGTCTTCGAATGGAGTGCTAGGCACAGCAATGATTGGCTTTCTGGTCGACACTGTAAAATTATCTGTATCAACTGCAAAAATGTTTCCTTTTCTATGAATTCCTTTAACTTTCTCCATGGTGTACATCTTTACTCCCAAACGCTTCGCAGATCTTTCCAATGCGCTGACGATATCTGATAGGCCACCGGGTGGTCGATAGTAATCATGCGAATCATTGCTGGATGCTTCAATCAGCTCGTATACACTAAAAGTGCTTTCATCGCCATACTTTCTTTTAGAGGCGTACATGGCCATTGAGAATTCGCAGCCTTCACTTCCAAGTTGATGGCACACAAAATCTCGGTAAGACGGAAACTCAAGTGTTTTCTCTCTAGTCATGTTCATC
>JAHPZR010018466.1:0-10000 GCA_019787425.1 Platygyra sinensis | reverse complement strand
CTGGGCTGTCTCGGTTACCGGGACGAATTCTGTGGTGTGTTCATATGGGAAATCAGTTCAACCCGGTCGACCGGGATGAATCAAGAAACGCATCCAAAATGGTGGCACATAAACTTGTATTAGCTTTGTATTGTTAATGTTCGCGACTGTTATAGCTTTGTGGGCTCTTCATCCTCGGAAACCCAGGGGCTACTAGCCGGGACGTATGGCGAGATATTTTCGGGCGAAAGTTTACTTCAAGAGCTGGAGAGCCCCTGGGAACTTACTCTTACCGAACCAGTTCCAGAAGTGGTTGAATTCCGTCCCGCTGATTGGCCAGAAAAATATTTTTCTGGCCAATCAGCGAGGAGTTCTAGCCGGGTAACTCTGTCGCCTTCTTACACGAAGCAGTCTTCTTCATCGATCGACCTAGTTGCTTGGCCCGTGCAACGGGGAGATTGTCGTGGAAAGTTTCAGAAAAAAAAATTCAACGAAACCGAGGAAATCACTAGGCTTTACATGGGGCTAGGAACCAATACTCTTCCATCAATTTTCTCGGCGGATTTATCGAAGGTATATCGTAAATTTTTATAGTTAATGTACGCGATTTCTAAACTGTTGCTTTTGATTGCGGGGAAAGCTAGTCGAGTACCCACGGTTACTTCTTATTTCGCCTCGATCGTTGAATAACTTCTGAAACTTTCCACGATATGCAGATCGCCGTTGCACGGGCCACGCAACTATGTCGACCGAACGTGGGAACGATCGGCTAATTACAGTGGGCCCATTTTTTCTTGCTATCGGGCCAAACCAAAAATCCCTTAGCAATAATGCTGGACTTGAGTGTAAATTCGAGAATGACCTCCAAACGGCCCTTAAAGAAAGCTTGGCTTTGTTTCCCGTGGATGAATTGAAAGCGGAGCAGAGACTCATCATCGAGACAATTGTAGCGAGGAGAGAGGTTTTCGGGCAATTGCCGACAGGTTACTGTAAAAGTTTAACCTTTCAACTGTTGCCTGGCGTATTGAGTTCCTTGAAGGCTTAAGGCTATGAGTTCCCTCCCAATCCGTTGGTTGTCGTTATTTCGTCACTGATTTCAATTGTTGAGGACCAGGTGAAGAACCTCAGGTCACTGGGAGTCAAGGCTGGTTATATAGGTTAAAGTAAAAAAAGTGATCGAGAAATATTATATGGAAAGGGAGATTACGCCTTGTTGTATGGAAACGCTGAGTCACTGACCGGAGATGAACAATTCAGGGAGATGTTCTCCATGGAGTTTTACCAAAAAATACTGTTGCTGTTGTTTGTGATGAGGTGCACACAGCTGTTCATTGATAAGTGCATTCTTTGATTTATTTATTAGGAAGGGGGCTATTCTACTTTCATAGTACTATTAATCTGTACAACAAAGTTCTTTTCCTTTTCGTTTAAGCTCAAATGAAACAAGGCTGATTAAGTAAGCTTTAATTGGGTACTTAATATTTGACATGAAGCCTTTATTCATGCACCAAATCATTGCAAGAAAATTTAGTACTCTGACTGGTAAACTTGTGCTTGAAATCCAACTTAAAATCCATTCCAGTGAAACCTCATGCAGGCAGAAACTTTGCATAATACAGACTTTTTTGATTTCACAAGCTTTCTGCATTCCTTATCCAATTTAACACATGTTTGGTTTACAAGTGCTTTCTGTAATTTTTTGGCCTTAAAGGCAGCTCTGCCAATTGTTCTGCAGTATGATGGGGAAAGTGGCTTGGAAAGGGAGATGCCAAAGCTTTAAAGACTATGTGGTAGTTCTCTTGCAACTGTTTTGCATTTGTAAGGCACAATCACCTACAAAATCAATGAATTTTCAAAGACCACTACACAAGTGTTATAAACCCTAAAAATAAAGGTATATGTACATTTATTTATTTCTGCACAACATAATTCCTACTAATTAGTCAAGATCTTTCAACATTGTAAAAATTTTTGTATTTTTCAGTTTAGCTTTAGATCAATGACAAAAATCACAAATGAAGAAACAGGCATGGGGATTATCCCCCAATCCGAAATGGAAAAATAGTTTGATGATAACTATGGTTGTAAATGGTTTGAACCCAGGAGTATCAGTAGTTCGTATTGTGTGATCGTCCGGGTTTAGTGTAGTTCTGAAAAGAACTGTTGTTGGTGACTGACGTTTCGACAACCTGAGCGGAAGTCATCTTCAGAGTCAAGTGAATAGTGTCTGTCAGTCGATGTTGTCAGTTATAAGTCTGGTCAGTTGAAAACGATTGGTCAGTTAAGCCATGATGTTATTGATGTCAGTTGACAAACCACAACATTGACTGGGACTCTGCTCAATGCTTAACCTACAGTACTAACTATTTCAACGACTGACTCTGGAGAGCTGGTATACTAACTTAGAACAAACGCCTCTTAACAGATGTCAACAACTACCGGCACCTTACAAACGACTTATCCGTGACGAAAACGAAACCGACAAACAGACTTCTAACAGACCGACTTAATTTTGACTAACAATAGATTTGACTAACAAAAGACGGATCGAAACTGACCAATGACTGATGACAAACTTTACACGAGTCTTTCAGCCAATAACATCATGGCTTAACTGACCAATCGTTTTCAACTGACCAGACTTATAACAACATCGACTGACAAACACTATTCACTTGACTCTGATGATGACTTCCGCTCAGGTTGTCGAAACGTCAGTCACCAACAACAGTTCTTTTCAGAACTACACTCACCCGGACGATCACACAATACGAACTAATAACTATGGTAGTTTTATCTTTTGGTGTGTTTATTAAAATTGCCACACTGGCTATATTTAGCCCTCTGTACTAACTATGCAGTTAGCAATTATTATAATTATTGTTATCAGTATTATAGCTTAGCTTTTCTCAGCTCAGGTGGGCTTTCGTCATTTGCATATATGATGAGGCCAAGCTGATAAATGGCCCGTGAGGGTGGGGTGGCAATGACTCTCATAAATTATACTCATCATACCTTTTGAGAGGTTATAAAACAGTTTTGGTATCTTTAAGGGTGTTCAGCCTCAAAAGGTCCACAGTGAGAGCTTTTGCAGTACCTTTTAGGGTATTGATTTGAACATAATTTGACAGAAGATAATGTGTTGTTGTACAATTTGTGTACCTCTTAGGGGCGAAGATAATGTCCACAAAACGGCCCCATCCTTTTTTATGGGAGTTGAACCCCCCCCCCCCCCTCGGCCCCTCCCCCCTTCGTGGACATAAATAGTCCGATCATCATTATTGTCATTGTCATCATTGTTTTATGGTTGTGTTCCTACCTTCACACAAGTTCCTTTCTGTGAACTTGGCCTGCAATAGCTTCATTGGTGGTGAGCGGTGTTTCAGCTAATATTCGATTTGGCCTAATCGGTATGGGATCCGACGACTCACCATAATCTAACGGTAATCGATGGCCCGGTTTCTTTCTCAAAATAACTCTTTCAGTTTCTTTGTCTCCTTTGGTCGAACTCAGCGGGGAAATTGGATGTTTTCTTTTAGCAGCCTTTCCACTCTTCCAAGATTTTTCCACCCTGTACCTACACGTGTCACACACTGCGCGTTTATCGCCCTCCAAAAGTTCCACGCCGACCACTGCGAATTCCCCAACAATATTTCGTTTCCTCTTCTTATCCAAAAAAACAAACCCACATAATCTGCAGCAATCGTCCTCACATTGTGGATCCATCGTATAGAGGAAGAACTAAAGTTGCATTTTGGTTTGGCCCGATAGCAAGAAAAGGTGCGCGCACTGTAATTAGCCGATCGTTCCCACGTTCAGTCGACATAGTTGCGTGGCCCGTGCAACGGCGATCTGCATATCGTGGAAAGTTTCAGAAGTTATTCAACGATCGAGGCGAAAGAAGAAGTAACCGTGGGTACTCGACTAGCTTTCCCCGCAACCAAAAGCAACAGTTTAGAAATCGCGTACATTAACTATAAAAATTTACGATATACCTTCGATAAATCCGCCGAGAAAATTGATGGAAGAGTATTGGTTCCTAGCCCCATGTAAAGCCTAGTGATTTCCTCGGCTTTGTTGAATATTTTTTCTGAAACTTTCCACGACAATCTCCCCGTTGCACGGGCCAAGCAACTAGGTCGATCGATGAAGAAAACTGCTTCGTGTAAGAAGGCGACAGAGTTACCCGGCTAGAACTCCTCGCTGATTGGCCAGAAAAATATTTTTCTGGCCAATCAGCGGCACGGAATTCAACCACTTCTCGAACTGGTTCGGTAAGAGTAAGTTCCCAGGGGCTCTCCAGCTCTTGAAGTAAACTTTCGCCCGAAAACATCGCTCGCCAGAAAATATCGCATCGTCCCGGCTAGTAGTCCCTGGGTTTCCGAGGATGTGGGCTCTTGTAACTTTACTAATAAAGCTAATTCGCATACTTCTAAAGTGGAAATACATACAAGACCAAAATTATGCCATTTTGGCCGCTATGTTGTGAGAGCGAAGCTATTTTGTTTAAAAAGTTTCGTCCCGGTTACCGGGCTGGAGTGTTCATATGAGAAAATTTTCATCCCGGTTACCGAGATCGCGGTCGCAAAAACCGAGATCTCATTAACCGGGCCAGACCAGCCTCTCATATGAACATATCGATCGATATTTTTACAAAGAAACGAGTGGCCAGGCGAGATCTCGGAAACTTAGCCAGTCCGGTCCACCGGGCTCATTTAAAATGGGGCTGTCGTCAAAGGAATCAAGTTCACAATCTTTATTACCAGTCAACTAAAGATTTTAAAATACAAAAATTCAGTCCCAATTATGAGCCGGCCGAGCAGGCGTGCGTTTTAGAAAAGCTCAACGCACTATTGGTGGAGTTGATAAAGAAATCAGTAGAAGTAGTCTTACTTTTAAATGAGCGGATAAAATCACGTCAAGGAAAATCTTCTTAATATTGCGTGTTAGAAAGAGCTAAGGGAGACATGATGTCTGAAACAGTCCGGATGCCTTGGTGTACAAGATAAGGGTTCGATCTACTTTTGCATTTTTAAAGCGCAACCAAGCAGAAAGCTTAACCAAGGCGTCTTATCTAATTGAAATTGCGAAACCAAACTCATTCCAACGGCGCTTTTTGTACCATCCGATTTGGACGGTTAGCCCGTTCGTCCCATGGAGGTGTGAAGGGGTATTTGGATTCCCTTCAGTGGAATAGGCATCTAAGAGAGAGCATGACGAATAAATGCATAATATAACATATTGTTTTCAAATATTTTCAAGAATGAGAGCTTTCCTCTATGCTCTAACTTACTAAATTCATTTCTTTCTCATTGTCTTGGAGTTTTTGTTCAGAAAGATGCATGCCTTTGTTTGGGCGTTTAATACAGTTTAGTAAATGAGATGTGAACTGTCCAACTGGTAGCGAGTGAGACTTATGTTTCTTTGAGCCATCGAGACGGCGAGACCTCTGACATTTGACTAAAATTCTTCGAGACGCATTTTTTCCGATGAACCCGTCGCCGGCTAATTATGATATCATGATGGAATCAGCCGGCGTTGAATACACTGGATCAACGTTTACAACAGTCTGTAATATCGCCTCAGATTCCGTTACTAGCAATAGACTTGACAACATATTCACTTACCAAGTCCTTTGTGATCGTCTTCAATCACACCAGCGTGCCTTTCTTTTCCTCTCTCATGAGCTAACAACGCAGCGACCACAATCAAGGCAATCACCAGTGATAACAACAAGAACAGCACCAAAGACGCGTTAAACAAACTCACGAAGAAGCCGCGCACCTCAGTTTTGCGAACTGCACTGTACTCCGTACGGACCATGCTTGTGAAACAGAATATGATACAGTGAAACCTGTATTGAGAATTACTGGTGCATGTCTGCTTAATACAGCTAGGGTGTCCCTTCAAAATAGGTTCTAATATGTTGCGCAATAATAGTTAACTATTAACTCTTTTGTAACATAGTTACAAACACTGTTCATAGGAGAAGGCTCAATCAGTCAATCAATGCATCAATTTGGAATAATCAGTCAGCTTTGCAACGACATCGCCGAGCAATGTTGAAGGAGTCTGAGCTAGACCTTTGTCCTCTTAATGCAGGTTTTGTGCAACAAAATGGCTTAAAGATGATTTCCAGTCCGTACTGCGCAGTCTCAGTACCCTCATGTTTATAAACATTATAACGGCGCACTCAATGGAATGTGAATCGATGTTATTCGTTAAAAACCACATACCTTATCTTTGAGGCCTTTCAAATTATTTTTCCAACAGTTTCATTGAGTTTTACAGCTGCAAAGTTGTTTCATCAAGTGATATGAGAAAGAACAAAGCATTAAGCTTTGACCGCTTCGCATCCATAATGGCGGTTGTTCTTAAACTTCGAATTTACTTCATGTAAGTAGTTGCTAAATGTTCACATTTCGTGACGTCTTACATGAAACAAAACAAAAAACGTAAACAAACTCTCGAGAGTGCGCAGTACGGACTGGAAATCAGCTTTAATATTGGTGTCCGCGTTCGCTTAATGGAGGTATCCACTCAATGCAGGTTTAACATAGCAGGTTTATCAGCAAATGGCGAAGTAAAGTCACGAAAGGCGGCTTTGACGTCACTGGAACAGATTTTGAGGCTTTAATATTTTCTTCTGTGCCAACCGGCCGGTTACGTTGGGAAAACAAAACTAGTGAAGCAGTAGTCTACAGGTGTGATTTTCATGCTTGGCTGCACTCTGCCAGAGAATATGTCAGACAACACACCAGACAACATGCCTATGCATTAATTCATCATTGTGTCAAAAAAAAAACATTATTCTTTTTGTCTAAAATCTTTAACAAACAAGACGCCAAAAGGCGATTCCGTGGGATGCTCGGGCTGGGGAGCGTAGCATTAGAATTAATTCTGAAGTTAAGTAAAGTGCTTCGATTAAAATGATTAAGACGGAATCCGCCAGACGTTGGAGTAACAAGTGGACAAAAACCTTGTACCAAGATTATTTACATTGTATTGCAAACTTCTGTAGGGCTCTTTTAATTATCTTCTCAAAACAATTCATTTCTAGCAACACCAAACGTCGAAAACGAATGTTGAACTTCGTATGAAACGCTTAAAAGTTTTGATGAAATGAAACTGATGATGGAATTTTGCCTGTGTTTCCACAAAATGACTGAACTTTGAAATTTATTTTCTCTCGTTCCCGTGGGAAATTATTTTTCGGTGTTATTTCAGGCAATTATTTATGTATTTAGCTTTAAAAAAATGTAAAAATGACTGTAAAATATTTAAAATTACTCTGATACAGATTTTTGTCCACTAAAACCTGGAATTGCTCCATCTTCTATCGGATTTCGTCTTAATTTTTTTGTTTGTTCAGTTTGCATTGTGACAGGCTGTTTTTAGCACTTTAGTTTAATGTTTCGGTTTACGGAACTTCATTACATTTAAAATAAACTGGCAACAGGCTTAAAACATTGAAGTGACGGGTTTTACTCAAACAGAAAAATCTAAGCAAACAGGTATAACTCACAAAAATTAATTGTAAGGTCTAGGATCAATATCTCACTGTTACAGAATATATACAACATGGGTCAGATCAGGGCATCCATTTCAATTTACATTCCGCAATGCGACCGCAGGAATAACAGTTGCATTGTGTTTACTTTCATAAGTTTTTGAGGTGCATGACCTCAGCTTTCATTGTTCAGAAATTCACGCAAAACAATGTTGAGCGAAAAGTCCACGAATTTGTCAAGGCTTATGAGAAGAAGCTAAAGTTTAATAAAGGCAGTCTTTGGATCCTACATTATTAATGAACTAGTGGTGATCAAAGATCACGCACGTCTTTAAATGTGTGGTGTACTTTGGCGGCGTTTAAATGGCTCGATAGAAGACTAAGTTTGATTGAATGTCTGATAACGATCAGCACGTGATGTTGAACTGGCAGTGATGGCTGCGGTAAAATTAGCTAAGTATATATATCTTATTCTTTAAAAAGTTGTACTGGACAAAATATTTTCTAGGAAAGGCATTTAAACTGTCACCCTGCAGCAGAGCCTTTTCTTACGGTAAATATGGTCACACATAGGCCATTTCCCAGTTCTTTTGTGCCTCTTTTTCAAAACGAGTCTAAGTGCGAAACCTTTCATTTGAAAATGAGTTTTGCATGTAGTTTCATTTTCATGCAAATCAAACTCATGTTCATATAAATGATTTCCCACTTAGACTCACTTTGAAACAGAGGCACAAGGGAATTCGGAAATGGCCTATTTCAGATCGACAACACTTTTAACAATGATTTCTCTAGACGATAAAATTTGGACTAGAGACCCTGCAAGACAGCGCCTTGCAAAAGGTTTTTAAGTTTTGTGTTTTTATTTGTTTACACGTTTATCAGAGCTCTAGCAGTCCGAACTAGTTTAGACAAGATACTCAGTACCGAAGAGTTTCACTTTCCATCATGGAGAAACTATTTCTTCATGAGACTAACCAACCAACCAACCAACCAACCAAAAGAAGCATTGCGACTCTGCAATTCATGCATATAGCCCATGAGGATCTAACAAAATATGAGCATTGAGAGTCGTACAGGGGTATTCTCGTGATGCCTGATTAGCTCATTTTATTTTCCGTGAAACGTGAATTGAGGAAATTATTCTTCGTGACTCGTGACCTGACGGTTTTCCGTGACCAGTCCGGGCCATAGCCAGAAATGGATATATGGTGACGTCATGAGAAATGGCAATATGGCCGCCAAAGCTAGGCACACTATACAAAGTTCCTTCCGAGCTCTTTTCGGGGCTTAAAAGTAGCCTTTTCCCACAAGGCTTTGCACACAATACAATTGAACAATGAAGCTTTGGTTGAGTGTGAAAAAAATGGCGGCTTGCGAAGCGTCTTCGAGTTTCGAGGCGAAAACCTCACTGTTTTGTGCTATTTTTGGTCTGGTTTTTACACGACAAGACGCCAGATAGATGGAAAAATCAGGTATGCTGCAATTTTTTCCCTCTTTGAAAAAAATATGTCGTTAATGTCTATAAAATTTGCGTTCATTTTGTGGTATTTTTGTATTGGTCCACGACTGCGTCGCTTGGTCCAAGGGTTTTAAAGATGAAATACTGTAGTTTTGCCACATGCGTTTGTTATTGACCGATCGTGCTGACCATGCTGTGGACCTGATTTCAAGCTGTGTTTACTTTATTCCCCGACAGGCAATGGAAAAGCGCCGCGATTTCCTCAAGAAACACAGTACAGTAGATTGTGTGGTAAAAAAGGAATGGCAGAGATCACGGGAAGGAATTATTCTAAATTATTCGAAGCGGTTCTCAGTGAAAAGGTTTACATTAACATAACAGCAAATGATTCTAGTAATGTACATCCCGAAAAGATGTGTGCAGCATGCAATGCAAAGTTATATCCATTTAAGTACTTTGAATGAAGAAGATGAGGCTGTGGCACACATGTAGGGATCAAAAAAGGGTTGAAAGTGCTTTTAGTGCTCAGTATACATGCCAGCTTGATACAGCTGTAGTAGTTCAGGAACAGCTGCAAAGCCAAGTTTCAGTGAAGGTCAATAGTTTTGTAGTTATCAAAACATTTCTATGTGGGCCCTAAGCAGTATGGAAGAAGTTATTTGTTGAACCTGGAAAATTGTACTTGCAAATATTAATAGCTAGCTTTTTTGCTAGTAATGTTTCGGAAATTCGAAATACGCCTCAGTGTACTTTGCAGTCCTGGTCACTTCAGTTAGCATGAAGTCGTTCCTTTTCAATTGCTTATTGTGTTAGAGTGGGTGTGTGGTTAGTGTTGTGTTTTCATTGATATATTTCAGAAAGTCATGAACAACATTATTTTCCAGTCACAAAATTAGGCCCTGTTTACAAGCAGGTAGCAGGTAACCCTAGTGCTAGGGTTACCCTAGCAAGAGGGTTACCCTGGCACTCACTCAGTTCTTCTTATTTTCATTGATGCATTTACAAGGCAGCTAGGGTCACCCTAGCGCTAGGGTAACCCTACCTGAGCAATC
>JAHPZR010018465.1:50000-59184 GCA_019787425.1 Platygyra sinensis | reverse complement strand
GCCAGTCAGCCTGCAGTCAGCCTGCAGTCAGCCTGCAGTCAGTCCGTCAGCCAGTCAGCCAGTCAGCCAGTCAGCCAGTCAGCCAGTCAGCCAGTCAGCCAGTCAGCCAGTCAGCCAGTCAGCCAGTCAGCCAGTCAGCCAGTCAGCCAGTCAGCCAGTCAGCCAGTCAGCCAGTCAGCCAGTCAGCCAGTCAGCCAGTCAGCCAGTCAGCCAGTCAGCCAGTCAGCCAGTCAGCCAGTCAGCCAGTCAGCCAGTCAGCCAGTCAGCCAGTCAGCCAGTCAGCCAGTCAGCCAGTCAGCCAGTCAGCCAGTCAGCCAGTCAGCCAGTCAGCCAGTCAGCCAGTCAGCCAGTCAGCCAGTCAGCCAGTCAGCCAGTCAGCCAGTCAGCCAGTCAGCCAGTCAGCCAGTCAGCCAGTCAGCCAGTCAGCCAGTCAGCCAGTCAGCCAGCCAACCATCCAGCCAGTCAGTCAGCCAGTCAACCAGCCAGTCAACCAGCCAGCCAGCCAGCCAACCAGCCAGTCAGCCGGTCAACCAGTCAGCGCCAGTCAGCTAGCAGTCGTTCGTTCGTCATTTATTTATTCATTTATGCTTTTTTAGGAGTTTTACATGAGTAGTTGCGACGCCAAGGGCAAATCAGTTGTAGAAATCATGTGGACAAATCAACACGGGACCGGCCCAAAGACTGATGACAGAGTGGAAACACAAGTTATCTTACAGTACATGTGTCAGGCGTATCCCGAGGGAAAGATGGCTACCGATGATGTGAACAATGAGTTTGAATATAATACCATTCGTAACGGTCAAACACTAAATACTCAGGGCTTTACAAACGGAGCAAGAGAAAATGCCTACATTAAAAAAGACCGAGGACTTCACGAGCCAGCTAATTACTATCAGGCGTATTTCCGCAGAGAAAGAAACAAAGGTAGGTAGACTGAAAATTAATCAGTACACTGAGCTCTAAAAACAAATGCTGCATAGCAATACACGCTCAAAGAAATTTCTGACGCGTTCATCCAACAAGACGATCTGCAAAAACCACCGCATTTTCATGTCGTTTATGAATTGATCAGAAGTCATGAAAATTGTTCGGTTCTCAATGCTACCAGAAGTCGTTTTTAGCCCAGAAACAAAACGTCGGGGTTCTTATTCCTACTTCGTCACCATGTATAGACCCTTTGCATAAATGGCGCCTAAATTTGAATAACAATACTTGGTACATCCTTAGCCTCGCATTCATGTGAAATTTCCTTTGTCTTGAAACATGAATGTGAGGCTAAGGATGTACCAAGTATTGTTATTCAAATTTAGGCGCCATTTATGCAAAGGGTCTATTGTGGACCTTTCGACGACGGCGAGTTCAACACCCACGAAAAAATCTGTTTCTATTTTAATTTGAAATTTCTCGTTTGTTTACATCGATTCAGTGTGTTTGTCGGTATTAAAACTTGCCCCTGTTGAATATGCTACGAATGCGTTCAGTTTCAAATAGAATAAAAAATTAGCCATTGTGGTTTACGTTTACCAGACAACGCAGAATTTGGTCATTTCACGTTGTTGTTTAGCAGAGGAAGGCAAAGAAATGTACCAAGAATTACAACCCACGTGCACATCTATTGTTTTTCTCTTCAAACCTTTTGTTTGGTGACGTTCTCGTTGCCGTTGCTGTCGTGTTTTGCGTATCTATTAATTTAAGGTCTCCGGCTATTATTCGACGACGGCAATTTAATGAGAAAAACAGTAGCCGTGCACGTGCGTTATAATTCTTTGTACATTTCTTTACCGGCCTCTCAGCGAGGCAAAACAAGAACGTGATGTTACCAAGTTCTGTGTGGTCTGAGAAACGAACGCGAGCGACTTCGGTTAATGTTTTATATTTTCATTTGGAACGTCCTTAACGTTGTCATTGAATATGTAACCTGAATACATTTTTAGAGCCATTGGCGTCAGGCACTGAACAAACCTAGACGGTTGCGAATTTCTCGTGTAAAATATAAATTCAGTTTTTACTAGCCTTACAAGGCGTCGTCTCCTAGGCGTCGCAAAATTTCACTCGTTCTCACTTGTTCTATAAATAGACTCCATTGTTAAATCCGTAAAATGTTTTGTCAACGTCCCCTTCAAGGGTAACTTGCTTGAAAAGTCTGCAATCCACAGATTATCAGTCTATCATTTAACCTTTAGTCCATGTCCAGCCGCAATCCTCAAAAAATATTAAACTGAACCATGCGTTGATGCAGTTGGCCATTCCAGTTTTGTAGCAGGAGTCTATCAAAGCCTGCTTACTAAAATGTTCATTTTTCTAACCAAAGGTTTATTTACCGCTGACCAACAACTTCAAGGAGACTCGTCCATTTACACACGGCAGAACGCGGCCGGAACAAGGAGGGGCTTGGAAGTCCCCGAGGAACGCGATTACTATCCCTACTGGGGCCCCAGCCCGTGGAGGGACATTGTTATAATGGTCAGCAATAAAAAGACCGAGGATTCGATGAAGAAATACGTCAACAGCCCTCATTATGGGCACAAATGTGAGTTTATACAGTACATGTTTTGAGCTCATTACTACGTCAATGTTAATATATTGTTTAATGCTACTCTTAAGTCTAAGAAAGGATCGATGTTGCGTATAAATTTTTCATCACACCCGAATACACACCGATAATAAAACTGTGTAAGTATAAGGGGTATATAAATCGCAGAAGGATGCAATGTTCAAGACCATGATGCAGAATTTTCATTGTCTACAACTTGAAAGCTTTCTTGCAAAGCATAATTGAAATATGCTGTCAGTTGAACCTATTTTGTAGTCAGCTTTTTACTGTAAACCACTGCTGCTACAGGAGTCGCTAAGTTGAAATATCGCTACCAGTACCGTACTAGTGTGCAGAATTCTTGATTCAAAGTAAGTCAAGGCGTAATGAAAGCAAAATTGTTTCAAGATACGTTTTGCTAATTGTCAAAGATGATGAATATTCATGTTTCGGAAAAATGGTTTCTGGGGATTAAATTGAATAGTTCTGAGAATAAAATGTTCGATGTCTAGTTGGTCAGTTTGGTTTTCCTCTATATTCACCCTGGCTATCCATAGATTCATATCCCCGGGGCTGTGTATCAACTGACACGTGGCTATGACTGACACGTGGGCAAGGTTCTGGACACATACAAAATTACTGTTTTTCTCTCATTTCATTTCCGCGCTAGATATGTGTATTATGCCAACCAAGCTAGCAGGTAACGAAGACTGTCCACCAGACAACGCGAATGTTCGCGCCAAGAACTGCGTCGCTAAATACATCACCGCAGAGTCGTGTACAGCTGCTGGAGGAAACTGGACAAAATTCATAACTAACTACTTGGAGAAAACTGGTGGCAACGCGAGCAACTGCGAAGCCCAAGGAGATCTGAAGCTCGCTAAAGGCTTACCGTACGAACCTCACAAGCTCTCACAAGGATCTGATGAACAGGAACACTATGTTTTTCTTCACAAAACCCCAGATGTGATCTACGCGCCATCCAGTGTCGTTAACCACAATGGAGTAAACATGAGGGGTACGTTTTCATCGTACAAATGGAAGGTTCCATGTTTTCCAAGCACCACCACTCAGCGTTGTGTTATACGATTGAGGTGAGAGAAATTACTACCATAAGGTAGGTAAGGTGAAGTCTTCTTATGAGACAAGTGGCTCAACAGGCTTAAGCTTATCCCGGTTTCTGTAGCATGAAGCGACTAGGAATATTTCTACTCCCCCCTGGATGGGATACTAATCCATCGCAGGGTTAACCCCCAGTATTCAATTCGCCGGTACCCATTTATACACCTCAGCCTGGGATCAAACCAGGACCGCTCAATCCGGAGAAGAGCGCACTAACCATGAGGCCATCGCGTCTCCACTATAAAGTGCCTCTTTAAATCTTTTCGTCAAAATCTTATTTGCCCATGCAGTTCTTTTAAAAGTGTTCGGAGTCAGTTTTGATAATATGGTATAACGTATTAGGGCAATGCCTATTTAGAACACTAGAAATGGCAGGTGCAATATTTTGAGTAATAGGGAAGTCCACGCCAGTTTCATCTCCTTTACCTTAAAACGAATCTGAGGACAGAAGTCAGGCTGTCAAGACTACTGCAGGTCCATGACTAATTATAATCCATCACTCGCGCACGATTGGTCCATAAGTGTCGCGTCCCCAATTTTCAAAACTACGCGTGTTGTGAAAAATATTTGAAGCATAATAAACACAACATACGCACTCTACGCTCGTATCCTACGTATTACTTATCTAGTTGTTTTAACAACGCCATCATCTTTCGTTTCATGCTTTATACTTGCTATACTTTATTGAATAGTATACATGAATACGAGTTTTTTTGCAGGTATAATATCACCACTGACGATGTTCCACGCGAGTTTGACGCCAACAATAATAACGAGTAAGTGATATTAAATCAATCATTATTTATGAGTATCAAAAATTTGAGTTAAACGTGTGCTATTTCATCAAGCAGAAGTTTCAAAGGGTTCAACGGGATTTTTGGCGGGATTGTGCGCACGGTTGGAGACGAAACCGCGCACGCTAAGGGCTAATTAAGCCGCGAGCCGACTGAGAGTGAATTTTCGTGTGTTGACCAACTGCTAATCTTCTCTTCGCAGAGTTACAAACAACCCTCAAACAAAAGCAGTTGATGGTACAACTCTACAACTCGCTTTGAACACCGCGCAGCTCGGTCGCACATTCCAGGACAGAAGTCATGTGATCCTTTTAAAATCACGAAAAGGTCTGCCCCTAAAATTCCAGCATTCTAACATTTACTACATCGGAGGAATGGGAAAGAGAGGAAACATTGTGCAGGCTTATCCAGCCATGGAATATCGCTTCACTCCTGAACGCATTACAGTTACAACAGATGATGTAGTGTGCTTCGTCTGGTCTGGTGAGAATTTTAGCCTAATCAACTAGTTGTTAGTAATACTGAGATATCTAACACACAAACTAGATTGCCATTCCACTATCTAACTTAAATGCGCCTTATTCGTATTGTCGATATTGGACTGGAACTAGCATGCAATAGAGGCTCATGTGGGGGAATATCATTAAAGAGATCAGAATGTCCCTACATTAGCCTCATTTGCGAGCTAGTTCCAGTCCCGCCGACCGAGAATATGAACATGTTCTACTGAAATAACAAAGTCACGGTCAATAAAGTATTTCTTTAATTTTGCAATTTTGTTTTTGTTTTTATATTTCAGGTTCAAACAACAATCAGGACAACGCCGGAGAAGGACAAGCGCGTAGGGGAACATATTCATGGTCTTCTTTTAAACCTCCGAGATATAATCCCGGTGGCCCTTGTATTCAAGACAGTTGTCTTGCCTAATCCTTTGACCCTTCGATATGTTCTATATATTAGTTCATATTTTATTCTCTGTTTTTCGACTTCATTTTATGTTCAACCTATGCAACTATTGACTGAAGCTGGTAATGGCAGTTATCTTCAGGATTTGATGACTTTGAAGGTCGTGAAAACAGTGGGCCGAGGTTGATGATAGATCATATAAAAAAATTTTAGATGGGCCGAGGTTGATGGTAGATCATATTTACAAATTTTAGACCATCCATTCCTCTTTGATAGAAGCCTTGCCCTGATTTGTTAGTGTCAAAATTTGCAGACTGACGATCCTAATTTGGAATTAATCCAGTTACATGGACATTTCGTCGCGAAAAAAGATGGTTTTCATATGGACGAGAAATAAAAATTCAATTTTTAAACTAAGAGGAATATACCGTACTGAAGACTAACAGAATGTAAATTTCAGGTTCTGATCGGACCAATGTCTGCTGGGTAAAGGAGGGATGCAGCTCCTCAGCGTCGAGTTGCAGCTCTTCTGTTCCAAGTTAGTAGTTGCTGGTTAATCATGTCAACTTTAATGGACGACAGACGTAAATCCTTTAATCAACCTCGTTCCCACGTTCTCTGTGTTTCCTGCCCCCTGGGAACGAGGTTGTGTTGGTATGGCAGCAAGAGACCATGATCTAGATTACCATGAGTCTTCTTTGCTATTTGTCGAAAATAAATTCATAGCTGTATACTTAATTAACCACCACTTGACTGTAGATATAGACAGTATCGTGAAATCGGGTGCGCTCGTAATCTGCACTAGAACGGACAAGTCATGAAGGCACGTAGGCTCGATTTACAGCCGTTTTGGGAATCCGGTTTGGATTCTCCTCGGGAGCCTGGTAGCCCCGATGCAGCTGGGAATCTGGCTTTATGTTAGAATTTTCATCACATATCGTTTTTAAATGATTATCTCCGACGCTTCATTCTAAGAATAACATAGCTTATTAGCCATAAGCTTTCGTATCTGTAGTTCCGTATAGCAATGCGATGTTTGTATCCATTTCTTCAAACCTTAGAGTGTTACGAAGCCTTGGGTATGGAGAACGGTGCAATCGGTGACGGACAGATCAGTGCCTCCTCGCAGTTGGATGACAATCATGCTACTCGCCAAGGAAGACTTCAGTTCACACAAAATGGCAGGAAAGCGGGATCATGGTCATCCCGCAAAAATGATCAGAATCAATGGCTGCAGATTGACATGGGTGATCATCACAAAGTGACAGGTGTAGCAACCCAAGGACGGGACAGTGTAAAGTACAAGCAGTGGGTGACAAAATACCAGCTGTTATTCAGTAACGGCGGTGTCAACTTTCAGGACTACAAAGGACAAGGGACTGCAAGGAAGGTGAAACAAGCTTTATCTACAAACTTCATTATCTAATCACAATGATGTTTCGTTCAATTTGAGAAATTCAAAGTAGTTCTAGCCTCGAGAACTGGCCTCTGTTTGTAGAAAGAGGCCACTGCCTCTCCTGGGCATAAACACCGAACCCCGGGAAGAGAGTGGCGAAAATTGAACCAAAAAAAGTAGCTTTGAAATTGCCACAAGAAAAGACAGTGATCATTTTGAAATAATCGTAGAATGGTTCTTGAAATGATCACATCATTTTATTGCGTACATAAACGTTTTATCGTTCCTTACTGATCAGTGCATTTGTAACTAGGTGTAGTTTTGGTTAGGTGATCATGATGTGAGGAAGTTCAGTTTTGATAAATTAAAGACTGCTAACACTGATAACATGTGCATATCTTTGGTAATGATTCAGGATTTTAGTGGAAACACAGACTCGCACAGTATTGTGTATCATGGCCTTAACCCCCCCATCAAAGCAAAAATCATCCGATTTCGACCAAGAGCCTGGCATGGACACATATCAATGAGGGTGGAGCTTTATGGTTGTCCAGTGAAAGGTATAGAATAAGATATTTGAAGGCATGTCCGCGTAGCTTTTGGAGTTGGGACATTTCCAAGGTGGCAAGTAATATCCCCGAGTGGTAGCATTAGCTTATCGCAATATGCGTTATGTTATTATGTTGTTTCTTGATTAATAAGGTTAAAATGTAAGTGCCCTAACGGTGTTAATGTCCAACCTTGTTTCCAGTGTCTCTCCTCTTTCCACATAGACCCTGGGAACGAGGTTGCTGTTCGTGAAGGAAAAAATGTCTTGCAAAGGGTTTTAGGCCAGTCGCGGTTAATTTCTTTCATTTTCCAAGAAAGTTGTTTAATTTTTCAGGATGCTTGAATATAATATTATATTTAGGGTATAGCATATCAAAAACGCTTTAGTGACCTTCCCCGACACCTTCCACTACTCAGTTACTCAGTCCTAGGTCGCGTTCTATTGGGATCAACCGTTTCTGTTTAGTTGGGATTTTTCGTGTTCTACTGGGGGAAAACCATTTTCGGGTTAGTTTGGTTGATCACCTCTCTTAACGGCCTCAAACTAAGTTGAAACGGCTGAAAAAGCATTTGCGCGACTAGGTCCGATGATAGTAGCTTACGCGAGCACCGGTCCCAGCAGTTACCGCGTTTCAACCAAAAACGGTTGGAAAAGTGTTCTGTTGAGAAACGGCAACCGTATCAACACAAAATGGTTGAATTGCAGTTGAAATGGTTGATCCCAATAAAGAACACACGACCGTATAGTGTTATTTTATGATATTTATTTGATACCCGTTGCAATTCAGGTCGCGCCAATATGTCTCTCAAGCCTAAAGCTTGGAGCAGCATTCCTCTTGAAGTAGTCGATCCTTCCAATTTGTCACCCGCTGACCTGAATCTGCAACTCGTCAAAGGATGTTACAGCGGCAATAACCTACAGGCTCAACTTGACAACGCCCCAGCCTCCTGCAACCCGCCGTGTTTCCGCATTACGAAGCCTGGGGCTTACTGTTACATGGGCACGCGCAACAACAACTTCTCCAACAGACGTCACATTGGACAAATTACCGTTACCAAGCCTCATTAGACTCTGTTATGAAGGAGAGACTGTAATAATAGTATTTAACTGAAAATAGTCTTGCATGTAACAAATTAATTAAAACGAGGTTACAGCTTTAATTCTGACACATGTCCGAGGCATACTATTCAGTACAAATGGAAATACCTACTAAAACAGAAGACAAGCTCCACGCGAGATTATAACGGGCTGAACACAGTCTACATTTCGTATTTCGCTATTCAGTTCAATTCCACTAACTGCCATTTCATATTCGTTTTTCTTGGATATCTGACAGTTCTTATAGCTGGGATTCCCCACACGGTGTTCCCTTCCATTCTTCCTCCCGTTTTTCGTCCCCGCTACCCCTTACCAGATGGACATGATAGTTCAATGAATGTTGCAACATACAATTCTCATATTACAATCTTCTTACTTATTACTGGGCGTTTCTCCTAATTGTTCTCAACATTTGACCACTCACGGAATTTCCAAACTCGAAAACAAACATGACAGGGAGTGTGAATGGTAAGCCTTTAAACCTGTCAGTTGCCATTGATAAAAAACCAGTGAAGGAGCTGTACAAGCACATCACAAGTATCTAATCTGCCCGTGTCCATACCGTGGTTCGAGCCCTAAATGTGGACATTGTGTTGTGTTTTTGGCCACGGCACTTAACTCCCAGTCTCTCCACACAGGTGTATAAATGAGTACCGACAAATTTAATGATGAGTGCCGGGGGTGACCCTGTAATTGACTAGCATCCCATCCGGAAGGGGAGTAAGAATACTTGTAGCTAATTCATGCTGCATAAAAAGTGGAGATAAGCGCCAGTTTGATGGGCT